>CANNZV010002838.1:0-16231 GCA_947561585.1 Caprella mutica
ACTCCAAAATGTGATAAGGGTAGTGTACTGGTTTGTAGTAGTTAGTGGGTGTACTGGTTACTAGTGGTTTCTAGTGGTTTACTGATTAGTATTGGTTTCCACGATGTACTGATGAATAGTTGTTATAATTTATTCTTACTTTTAAATCAAACATACGATGATTTTGAATCTTTTTAACAAATGTGTGTTTACATTTCGTTTGTATGTAGATGACATTAATTTCCATGTATCACACACTTTAAACAGCAACAGGTGTACTCACCGAAAGGAGAATTCCTCCCTAACTGCTGAACAAGCACAAATGGTCTGCAAGAAAGAATCTGTTAGGTGGAATATTGTCCGAATGTCTTGTGGCACAGGAAGGCGAATGCCATTTCTTATTCTTCAGTCGATAGTCTCTTAACATTTACTTTTGGCTCACTGAATCTATCATTGGACTTGATGCGCTATTGTATCTCATTGATAGCTTTTGCGACTAATAAAAGATGTTCATGGTACACAGAGTGGAAGACCGTATTTATTATAAGTAGTTTTCATCTTTTATTTCTTAAAAATTATCAAGATTGTCAAATTTGGTGCTGGATTTCAAATTTTTCTTCTGGTGAGGTGCTTGAGTCAAAGCAACTGGGAAGTAAAAAGGCCTTGCATAGACAGAACGATAAATCTCATGTCTTCATCCTGGAAGTGGTCCAAAGTAGAAGGGTTCATGAATTGTGAATGGCCGAGTTATTTGTAGTTACTGAGATTGAACACCAGAGAGCGCAGCGAGTCGGACTCGTGATGAATGTTGGTGTTAAGTGTTCGGACACTTACCCTCACATGATGGTAGTTTTTATTGTTGTTCCACGAGATTTCTGGATACGGATACCTCTCCCCTTTTGCTAGAATAATCGACCTGTCCGGCTCTCGATCATTAAGGATTCAAAGATGACCAATGAATTTGATGATTGTGAAATCACTCGCAATCATTCTATATGAAATATTTCCACCCTGGTCTTCCTTCTCCAAATAATCCAACTATTGGTCGTGACAGTAAGACTCAAATCCCCTATAATAATGTCATAAAAACTTTCTCCAGCACCTTTCTCCAAAACAAAGCCATTCAAATCTCCTTCTTTGAGATGCTTTCGAATTCAAGAGACGGAGGAGTGGAGGGCAGTCGGTTGGTTTGGTCCCCTCCTGACCGTCTCGACTAATTCAATGACAGTAGTCAAATTGATGTGCTAAAAGAGTCACCACCGTTTCTTTCTTTTCTCTCTCATTTCATTCCAACTCGTGTAAATAAATTGTGTCCGTTATGTTTAATTTATTGCATACTTCAAAGCTCAAATCGTTCGGAATAAATACGAGATATGCTCTTTTAAAATTCGAATCTTTGAGTAATATATCAATGAAGTTCAATTACCCAAAGTGGTTTCGATTAAAATGCCTAATGGCTGATCTCTTATACATGCCGATACGATTTCAAAAGAAGTGAAACTTTCTAATACATCTCCTAAAGGAACCCAATCTTGTCTGCAATAATGTCCTCAGCCTCCTACAAACTTTTGCTCTCTCCTATCACAGTTCGTCGATGTCTTCTTGTAGAAACTTTTGAAATTTGTATATTTGCCTGGCAAGTTTGAGTGTTTCTCAATGGAGTGTATGAATTTGTTGTACTTTGATGATGGTGTATCTCTGTAAACTTTTCCCCGACCAATTTATCTGATCATTTTGGATTGAGGAGTATCTTAATATATATTTACAAAAATGATTTTATTTAGTAAATGCATTTATAATGCTGTGCAATTAATTTTCGTAATAAACACGCTGACATTATTCCTCATTATAACGGATATAGTTTCCCTGGATCTTCTTTTCTACTATGAAGTGAAATCTTTTTCATTCTTCTTACAGTACATAATAGGAACAATAGGCTTATATTACAGTAACAAGCTGGGCCATTCTCTTCGCATTTTACTAAACCTCAAAGAGGTATAACATTAAATACATAGGGCTAGGTTACTTAATTAAATATCGTCTCCATAGTGCTTCAAATCTTCAATCAATTTGCAACACCACGTAAAATATTCGGCGTCTAAAATAGAATAGCTGTTCTAATCCTCCCCCAGTCCCAAACAAAACATTCGTGATCCTTGCTGATAAAATTTCCGGAACAGGAGGCAAAATTTCCCTCTACAGAATGAAGTGCTGCTAGTGATAGAATCTAAAATTGGCAGAGATGTCTGAATTCATTGGAAAGATGACAAAATTGATTTTTAAAAGCCACAGCATAAAGATTTTGCAAACATATTATTAGTGTATTTTTAACTATATATTATCAATTATTCATGTTTTTATTAATTAAACTAATAAACAATATTCTTTGCAAATTTTATTGTATATTATATGCATGAAGAATATGTGTGACAGAATAGCAGAGTTTCCCTTCCGAGCCTAAACCGTTTTCCATGTCTGGTTTTGTTTTTACCCCACACTAAAATAAATATGTAGAGCGGCTCTCGAAAAATATCTTGTAGCTGAAATGGAGTACAAGACCTTCAAATTGAGCTGGTGACAGTGATACTCCTATTCTATTTTATACCCTCAGTGAAATTATGAATAAGTTATTAATCTTAAATAGTAGTTCTTTTTGTTTAAATGATTACCCATTTTTTAGAAAAAGGGGGAGACCTTTACGTTTCTGCATACTTTTCCGGCCGTTAAGTGCCTTCTAATATCTATAAATTTCATAAATAGGTCCGTTCTTTTCACTATTGCAAAGTTAATGATATCGGCTATTTCCTTAAAACCATTGACTTGCTAAGCTCCCCGATACAATAGGTAGCCTTTACATATATTTATCAGATCTGCCTGCATTCGGGGTCGTGTGTACCGTGTATGTGTTCTCGAAGCTCTTCAACTCGATAATGATGTTGAAGCTGTTACAATAGTCTGCCTCTTGAGAAGGACGACGAGAGAAGCGTTAGTGTAATAATTATTGGACAATTATTTGTATGAAGTGATCATTCGAACAGAAATGTCTTTATATTGGAACAACTTTTTAAGATTTAATTTGTTTTATTCTAAGGTCATTCTAATTTAAAACATTTAAACTTGTATGGAAGGACTGAAATAAGTTAACATTGTTAATTTTTCAATATCTTTCGTATTTAAAGGATAAAACTGAGACCCTTCACCGTGCTGGCTGGTCCCCCTCGTACTGCGTTCTCTCATGCACTCCTGCAACTTAATTTGCTGATTTGGTGCTAAATTAGGGTGGAGATTTAGTGTCGTAATGGTATGGTTATTGCCTTAGTATGGAAATGGAACCAATTGATTACACTTAATCCTCAAATAAGTAAATGTAAATAGTTAATTTTCAGTGTAAATGGTGGTGATGAGAATTAAACTTAGTATAGTAGGGGGTAACTACCTAGTTAATGCAAGAACACACATCTTTCGGTAATTTTTCGATTTACTTTATTTCATATGAGAATGTATCCAGGACTAAAATAAACATTTACTTATAAATCTAATTACAACTGTAATATCGTACTTTTCATTTTCATTGAATGAAAATCATTAGCTGCACTCTAGATAAATTGTTTCTTATAAAGCTATCACAATTGAGTAAATAGATTTAAAAATGTCAGCTTCCTGCACTGTAATCAGTTGCTATTCCTTCTGGCAATCTCCAGAATGGCTCTATTTACACGTTTTTAATGTGTTCAGCAGAGCTACATCACAGTTACCGCGTTTGAAAGTGCCGTGTCGTTTATTTTCGATCGTGCGTACGTTCGTTCTCTCGCTCGCATTCGGCAGGAGATGCGCATTTGCATAAATGCAATAATGAAAGTAAATCTCTAGGTAGTTAGTATTTCATGACACGCCGCCGTCTAGTTTGTAATGGACAAAATAACATCGAGAGCTGTCAGCTGGGTATAGATTTTAAAGCGATCACAGTGCTTCATGATGAAGCAGGGCACAACGGATTAAAGGATGAGTTAGTACTAAAATTCAATGAAATCTCTCCATCGTTATTTATATGAAGTGCCTACACATTTTAATGAAGTGTCTTAATTTAAAAGTCTGGAGTAGTAGGTATCTCTATATTTCATAAAGATAAGTCATTATTACATATTATTATTAACTTGAAAGCAGAATTGTTGAAGCTGAAACTGTAATGAGTAGCAATTAAGACAGGCGCTGTACCGCCATTGCTTACAGTTAAAGGTTTAATTACTACGTTAAAGCTACGGGAGAATAACTTGTCCAACACTTGTCGACCGAACTCACTGTTCGTTAAAGCGAAGACACTTTAAAAGTTCGTGTTCGGTGTGACGCACACAACTTCTAATGTGTGTATATGATGGAAGTGCTTGTGAGTATATACATAATATATATAATGAGCTAATGAATGCACATTGCTTGAAAATGTCTGCAACGTTAGTGTTTTGAATGCGTTTCATGAATAGGTATTGATTCAACTTGTGCTACATCAATATAGTCATTTGAATGTAAAAGTTCTATGCGAGTGAATAGAAGGAGATTGCATATTCTGTAATACATGGTTACCAACTGAAGAAATACATTTATATTTCTATCTATTATCGAGGCGCAAGTTTTAACTAGATGATTTCTATTCACGATTGCTTGAAATTGAGTTGTTTTTGGAAGTTATGTACCTGTTTGTGTTCCATTTAAAGAACTTCGGTGGGGATACAACCGATCACAATTGTATCGTTTTCGGGTAAGTAATTTTACTCATACTGTTTCTATGGAGGATATTCTCAGCTTGTTGATTAAATAAAGTAGATTGTAATGAAACTAAAAGTGTATTTATAATCAATATAGATATAGCATAGTCTGCTACAGTCATTTATTCGATTTTATTCTCACTATAAGTGGTGTTGTCGACAGAAGTTGGCCAATTACATGAAGTGATAGTCTAGATCACTTAATCGAAGTTCCAGCACTATTGGACGAGATTATAGTTTTACTATTATTTCTATGGGCTCGTACAGATAAAATTGAGGCCTTGCTAGCCAAGTTTTATGACTTAATCCAGATTCAAAGAGTGCTCTTAGAAATTAAAAATCAATTACCTTATCAAATTAAATCGCGTTCAACTTTTGGAATTGGTTAAAACTTTTAGTTTGGTGATAGTTCTTGATTGGTGGGGAATTTTTGTTGTGAACAGTCGTGAGATGGATTGTCTTACAGTGTCGGGGAAAAACTTTAATATTTAGAGAATAAAATGATAAATTATAATAGGTAATAAGCAACTTATTTATATCTCCAGATTCAAATATTCATTATACATGATTATCTTTACTGACTTTTAAGTGATCCTGTTTAACATTTTTAGCTTGACTTACTTGATTTGTTTGAGTTAAGTTGAAATATTTTTTCGATTGAAAATATTAATTTTGCAAATAATTATAAATCAGGATAATTTTTATTTATTAATAAATATTGATGATGAAAATAATTTTTCATAGAAAAAATTTTGATAATTAAAAACATCCTTAAGATCTATTTGACATCTTAGTTGCAAATAGCTCACTACTGACTTTCTTCCACTCCCTGCAACAAGATATCCCAGAGCGGTAGGGGTAAACGGTTCTCTCTCGATCTTCTCATGTTTTTTTAATGTCACTTCTAAATCCTTATACAAAACTTTGACATTGAAGCCTTCGGAGAAGATTTCGACACAGCCTTGCTTCGAATTGTTTAACATTTAGGGGGAGGGAGGGGAGAGAGGTGTAGCGTTATTAGTAGCATGATGTTATAAACTTTATTCCAGAAAAAATTTATATTGAGCGTAAAATATAAAATTATTATCAAGAAGTGTGATTTGTATGCGTTAAAAAATAAATTTCAATTTCCCTATTAGTTTCCATTGATGTTTTTGGTCTCCTTCCTGATAATGTTAAGGGGCTATCGAAGGTTAAAACGGGTAATCTCCTATGGCCCCACCATAACTTTCTCTCTTAATCTTCTATGGCCCCACCATAACTTTCTCTCTTAATCTTCTATGGCCCCACCATAACTTTCTCTCTTAATCTTCTATGGCCCCACCATAACTTTCTCTCTTATTCTTCTATAGCCCCACCATAACTTTCTCTCTTAATCTTCTATGGCCCCACCATAACTTTCTCTCTTAATCTTCTATGGCCCCACCATAACTTTCTCTCTTATTCTTCTATAGCCCCACCATAACTTTCTCTCTTAATCTTCTATGGCCCCACCATAACTTTCTCTCTTAATCTTCTATAGCCCCACCATAACTTTCTCTCTTAATCTTCTATAGCCCCACCATAACTTTCTCTCTTAATCTTCTATGGCCCCACCATAACTTTCTCTCTTATTCTTCTATAGCCCCACCATAACTTTCTCTCTCAATCTTCTATAGCCCCACCATAACTTTCTCTCTTAATCTTCTATGGCCCACCATAATTTCCCACAGAGTAGAACGTTAAACCTCATTTTTGGATACCGTAGCACAGTCCTTTTGTCCGTCCGAATCCCTCTACGTCATCCGAAAGATCGAAAGTACGTAACTTATTCCGCGGTCCGGAAAAGGAACCCAGAGTTCACTGTATATTTCATTTTTTAGCTCCAAAGTTGATATAATAAAAGGAGGCAATTTTTTGGATGGAGTAGAAGAACTTTGGGGTCAGATTCCCAGGCAGTATAGTTTTTGGAGAATTTTATTGCCCTAATATAACTGATGGGACATTTTTAGTGGAGCTCTTTAATTGCTTCCATTATTTATAGTAATGACATATAATGGGGGTGGGGGGGGGGGTTTGAATGGGGGTGAGTGAGTGAATGGGGGTGAGTGAGTGAGTGAATGGGGGGGAGTGAGTGAATGGGGGGGAGTGAGTGAATGGGGGTGAGTGAGTGAATGGGGGGGGGGGGGAGTGAGTGAATGGGGGGAATGGGGGGAGTGAGTGAATGGGGGTGAGTGAGTGAATGGGGGTGAGTGAGTGAATGGGAGTGAGTGAGTGAATGGGAGTGAGTGAGTGAATGGGGGTGAGTGAGTGAGTGAGTGAATGGGGGTGAGTGAGTGAGTGAGTGAATGGGGGTGAGTGAGTGAGTGAATGGGGGTGAGTGAATGGGGGTGAGTTAGTGAATGGGGGTGAGTGAGTGAATGGGGGTGAGTGAGTGAGTGAATGGGGGTGAGTGAGTGAATGGGGGTGAGTGAGTTAATGAATGGGGGTGTGGTGAGTGAATGGGGGTGAGTGAGTGAATGGGGGTGAGTGAACGGGTCTGTGGTGAGTGAAATTCCTTACCCAATTCTTTTTCTGTTACTCACTAACTCATAATGTACTCACTCATAACTCACAACTCACTTGACACAATGTACAGTCTGCGCATGCGTGACATACCGAATTAATTACACTTAATCGATTCGTTTTCTCATATTCGTTATTTTTACTCATTTCCTTAATAACTCTTGGAAATTAAAATAGTCATATTTATTCTGATAGTTGTTTAATATTCATTTATAAAAAAATGATTATAATAATGTTAATATTTATTCTAATTATTCTTACAGATAGCTTAATATTCATTATTTTTAAACTAATCAATTGATTATAATTTAAGTAGGGTAAGTTACGAATTATCAGTCAGTTCTACCTCTTCGGTCATATAGAAAAAACAATATAAAAATTGTTATTATTACACAGTGCTATCTAATACTTCTGCAAACCCGGGTTTGCAGAAGTATTAGATAGCACTGTGTAATAATAACAATTTTTATATTGTTTTTTCTTATATGACCGAAAATGTAGTACTGACCGATAATTCGGAACTTACCCTAAAAGTTATATCTCATTGCTTCATATATAATACTCGTAACTTAATTATTTCCTAAATTTCGTGGATGAAAATATGTTTTAAAAAGTTTATACTCTTATACGAGTGTAAATATTATTCTAAATGTTACCACTAGTATTTACTTCCTTATTTAATTTCCCCCTAAATATATTTTCCCTTAAAAAATACATAGAAACTCCTATTTCCCAATAAAAATCCCTATCTTTTCCCCTAAAACAATCCTTTTCTTCGTTTTCCCCTAAAAATCTTATATAAAATCCCCCATGTGATAATACCCCCCTCCCTCCCTCTCATTACGAGTGACATCCCAGTGACTAATTTGGTGTGCATTTTCTCGCAATTACCACCTGTTAGGTAATTACCTGTGATATTTCACCTGACGCTGTGACACTAACGCGCTTTACGCTGCCGAGCGTTACGCTACTCCTAATTCTCTTAATTCGCCTCCTTTGTGCGATATGCTACTTTAAATTATTTATTTGGATTAGTATTCATTTTATTGGTAAGCAGTCGTGTGATATTATTACCCTCGCAAAATTACCTTAGGTTATATTTGGTTTCGTGTGATTTCGTGATAGGGAAGATATTAATTATTTTATCGTGAAATTACAATACGCTTTACATTTGAGAAAAATGCATATATATATATATTGTAATAAATATATGAAGAGTTGAATATTTGGATATGTGCATGAAAAATAAATGTACGTATAAAGATTTAAATGTATACTGGAATTAGTTAATAAAAGTATGTAGGAATAATGAATATATAAACTATTTATTTCACAATGAATATATGTAAAAGAATCTTGAAAATTTTTATTTATATATATTTTTTCATTCACTTTTTACCTCAGGATTACTCGCAATTTAAAATAAAAGTTATTTATAACGCATGGTGACACACGCTGTGCGTGAAGGAAGCGTTTAGCACGCCGCACTCACGCCGCCCAATCTGTCCCATCATAACTCAACGGGCACAACCCGCTATATATAACCCACTATGTGCTCAATGGGAATATTCTACTATGTGCACACTTTGTGTTTTTTCTTTCAATTACATATTTTTCGTGAAAAAAATATATTCATTAGTTGAAAATAGGCTTTAACTATTTACATGGTGTACCAAATTAATATACTCATATTTCGACTGAGTGAAATAGCTTCAAATATCGATGACGAATGTGATTTAAGAATTACCTTTGCAAATGTTCAAATTAATGACTATTATTGTACAGATAATGCTGATGACGGGCATCAAATGATTATAGGATTAAGGAATATCACTACATTGTCTTTTTCAATTTCGCTGCATTAATTGTTCTGGGTTTGGTGCGATAAAGTTTTTCTTTGAGGTGTCCCCACAAAAAGAAGCTCATGAACGTGATTTCTTAGGAACAAGCAGGGTATTCGATGGTACTCTGGTATTCAGGACATTTGATTACTCTTTGATACGTGTTATGGATAATAATTATCATCAATTTTAACATTTGCTAAGCTCTTTTCAACCACATTTGCCTTCTGTATTCAAAGCTATTCCATTTCACTTTGTGGTCATATATACACATTTTCATGAGCCCTATATTTTAACGTTCTAATTAAAACACTGTTTTATAAATATATATTATCATGCTTACGTACCTATTATTTGAAAGTATTAATTAAAACACGAGTCAATTCATTTAATAAATGTTCACCTATTTTCTAATACAGCAATTCCGAACGCCATTTTATTTCTTATATCCTATACACTCGTTAATCTTTCTAAATATCACATCCGATGATAAGTTATTGTACTTTAATGGTATTTAAGAAAGTGAAATTAAGTATTGTTCTAGTTACTCAAACTCCTAATTCTGTTATCCAAAGCAAGTGTGCAATAATGGGAAGTCAACAGTGCACGACTTAGCTAATTGCTTAAAAAACAAACTAACTATTCTATATTAACTGGTTCATTGCGTCTTCTTATTAGTACAATAACAAATGTTATCAGTTGATACTTTTCCATGTACTCTCCATTAAAACTTCACCATTCGTCATTATAAAACTTAAAAGTAAATATTTTAGAGAAAATCCGGTCCGAAATTTAGGTTGCAAAATTCGTTGTAATTTTTTTCAGTAATATAAAAAAATCATAATTTTTTTTTTCGGTAAAATGAATTTTTTTTCCGGTAAAAAGATTTTTTTTTCAGTAAAATGTTCATTGGTTCATATATTTTATATTAATAAAGTATTTCAATTTTTAAAGAATTTTGTACATATTCTGCTGATTGTTTTTCTTTTTTGTTTTCCCCTTGTTATTAATATAGTCTGCAAGGTAATAATACCCTCAAACACTTGTGAAAAAAGCATGTTGACAATATCTTCTTGAATAAATCATTGTCTATTTTTCGCCACTAGTTAAAGTAATCTGAATACATTAGTATTTTAGAGTTTGAATTAAAATTTTATAGTTTTTATTATTTTGTACATACATTTAAGGAATATTATTGGTTGTAATTATTTTTAACTGTTATACTTTATTTTATTTGTTATTCAATATATTTACAAATTATCTAAACCTATAGTCCTATAAAACCCAATTCACTATACCTATAAAGGCTATAACCCAATTCACTATACCTATAAAGGCTATAACCCAATTCACTATACCTATAAAGGCTATAACCCAATTCACTATACCTATAAAGGCTATAACCCAATTCACTATACCTATAAAGGCTATAACCCAATTCACTATACCTGTAAAGGCTATAACCCAATTCACTATACCTATATAGGCTATAACCCAATTCACTATACCTATAAAGGCTATAACCCAATTCACTATACCTATAAAGGCTATAACCCAATTCACTATACCTATAAAGGCTATAACCCAATTCACTATACCTATAAAGGCTATAACCCAATTCACTATAGCTATAAAGGCTATAACCCAATTCACTATAGCTATAAAGGCTATAACCCAATTCACTATACCTATAAAGGCTATAACCCAATTCACTATAGCTATAACCGCAGCAATAAGTTTCCCTTGTCTTCACACTGAATTAGGATGTGGTTTTGTTTACCGCTCAGCTTCTGAATTCATTACTAATTACTTACTATGATAACTACTTACTATAATAAATGCTTACTATAATAAATGCTTACGACTCCAATTATTACCAAAGGGTGACACGTAATATGGATGAAAATAGATAGACTGATACTTATCACATACACTACTGATTGCAATAGTCTGCCACCGAATAAAATTGATATTTACGTAAACCTTCCCCGATATCAGTAATAATTATGTTTTAAGTAATTGTGTATAGAGTAATAATGTATTGGCAGTGATGTTATTGTATCAATTATAGTTAATAGGTATCCTTCTTTTTTGTCTGTGCTTTTTGTGATGAACTCATTAGTTATGGTTTAAAATGGAGGCGATATAATTAAAGGTAATTAGTGTTACTTCGTGTGTAAAATGAATGTCAAATTATGTGGTGGGTAAAAATACTAAATTTTAAATAACGGAACTATATTTAAAAACAACAGTTGTTTGTTATTACGATGTGTTTATTTTATTATTACACTTTTGGAGATGAATCATTTTCGGTTTGGCGTTCGTTGTCCCTTCACGTTTATAATCGATTTTGTTATCAATTTAAAAACGTGCTAAAATATTATTTTCGACAATCTTCAATACCTAAAGTATACTGTTAATTATTCAGTATAAATTTCTTTAATAGTTTATTTACTTCCATGACAGTTGCGAATAAAGTTCGAACATTTTGCTAATAATTTGTTATTCTTAAGCAAACGAAATTCGTGAAGCAGCTGGTACCCTGGTACAACCCGTCACTACCCACCGTGTCAAAAGATCTGGTAACTTTAACATAGACAATATGGTAGGAAACAGGTGGGTACTGTTTAGGAAAATTTTGATGAGTATATGTAATTGATAACATTTCCTCATTTAGCTTAATATTGAAAATAGTCAATATTCATCAATGTTAATAATTTAAATGATTTTTAATCTTTAAAAGTAATTGACGTTTTTTATTATATGTCAATTAATATCTATTTAATATACAAAATACTACTTCTACCTGTCGTTATCACTGACGTTTATACGTCCTCTACTCAGTACGATTTTAACATCTGAATTAGCGGCAACTGTTAAGAAAAATCCTGTTCAATTACATTTTTTTTACCTGAGTTAGTATTTTTACACCTAAACAGGTTTTTTGACTAGATCTTTTGACTCACTGACCTCAAAATGATTGCTATATTGATTCTATGATTATTCTTTATGGAAAATACTCTCAATTGTTTAATAAGATAAGAAAATATTAAAGTAGTCTTTTTTTTCCCTCACTACCTATCGGTGGTAAATTTCCCTCGGGGCCTCATTTCCTATGCCAAATGACTCATTTTTCCCCTCGTATTTGACTCTTCCTATCCTCAACTCATTGAAATCTGGTCCGTAAATAGATTGGCTAAGTTGCGAGTTACCGTACGTTGCCACGTTTTCGATCAAGAAAAAAAATCATTATTTTATTTTGGTTCTAATTAAAAACGTTCAAATATAAATATGTAACCACAAATACTCTTAAATTTTAAATATGTAGCTAAATTCTAAATATTAAACTCTTGTTTCTGAATGTGATTTCATTTTTTAGTATTTACTTTTATATTTTATACTCATGTCTAACGTATTTTTCTCCACCGTATTTCTGCACTCTGTGTTACCCGTACTTCTGTGACCGTATGTCCGGGCCCCGTAAAATGTCTCTTAAATAATTTGCTGTCGATTATTTCATTGGGTTTTTGCCTCGAAAGATTCTCATTTTCCATTAATTTTTAATGCGCCGAAGATTATGTGGCTAGAGGAGATTTCAAGGTACTACAGCATTAATAGAAAATGGAACATCAAATGTAAGTAGTTACTGATGTATAACTAATGTAAAGATGATGTGCACACTTATTTATCATTTATTTACATTTAATAAAGAGATATTTAAGTTTAGAAGCAAAAAATTCGTTACCTTTTCTGTCAGTATTCTTTAACTTTTTGAATAATTTTATTTAATAATTTGACACTATTCAATAATAGGAAGCCTGGCAATTAAGAACACTCTCCTTCACTCGGAACTAAAAGTTTTAACTCTTCCCTAATCCGATCTTAGTCAGGAATGGTAATTAGATTCCATATAATAGCCAAAGCCAATTCTTATCTTACGAATTTAAAATCGAAGAAAGAAACATTTTAGACTATTTTCAGAAAGTGATGCTCCAGCACTTGCCATCTGGCTGCTAACTATTATCTGATAAATGAATTTTACCCATTTGATTATTAGATTTTAGAGAATTAAACTAATATATCTTCTTTATTTGCAGTATATATCTGGCCATCTGTCGCGTTCAGTTGAGTTGACACTGATTATCTTCTTTAGGAAGGCCTTTCCGTCCGTCCCCACCTTCCTATCCTTTCGTCAACTTAAACGGCTTCGCTGCCCTTTTTAAAATAATGTAATTAGTTCGGGCCCATTCATTTTTATAATATTATTATTCATAGACTGACGCTGCTTAAAAGTGTTTAACCCCGCGCCGCCCGAACCGCTCCCCGCCGCGCAACTAATGCTACCGCTATTCTTAGTTTGACCGGGACTGTGGCGTAACAAAAGACTGATTTCCTTTCTTGAATAATAAAAGATTTGACAAAATCTTTGAGTTAGTTACCTGTAGGATTCTTTTTTACGCTCATTTGATATTTCTTCTTATTTCCTCTGATTTGTATGCTAACTCTGACGAAAAGTTTGGAAGAGTTGGAGAAAAATGTGCTATGAATTTCTTGTAGGAAATTTATACTTTCTCAATCATATCCTTCTAATTGTCCCTAATACTAAATGATACTGATTTTTATCATTAAAGATATAGGAACGAATTTTTTTTCCTATGGCGTTATTTTTAAAGCCCTTGTTAAACATTGAAATTCCAATTGCGTTTAAAAATAGGATACAGATGAGAATTTGAATAAGAGGGTGCGAAGCTTATTGGTTCATAAGAGAAAGGTGTAAGAAAAGTGCAGCTCGGAAGGTACAAAACTCATGTACAACACGTAAACTTAACTAACTGACATAAACTTACAGAAACTTCTTTTAAATACTTCATTTATCAAGTTCTATACTATCCTAAATAGAGATGGTGAGAGTGGTTCTCTACTTTTGTCTCTGACAGTCCTGGCTGCATTGAAGTTTAGCCTCTGAAAAATGGCACTAAAAAAGCCTGATGAGGTGTATTGTTTTGTGTCTGGTTTATTAGGAGGGATTTTTTGGACACTCTTCTAAAGACTCGTGAGGGCTTTTCGCCTTTTTTCAGGGCTTATTTTTTTATGTCGGTTCTTACGGAGAGGGTGTGATTTAGTCGGTGAACATTTCAACCTGTGTTCAAAAGGAATTACTCATATTTAAGAACGTTAGGAATTGAAATTTAAAAAATATTAATTAGTGAATCTTTGATATCATATTTCATAATAACTAGTGTTATTTATGCGAAAGAATTCATCTTTGACAATCGATTCAGCGTCCATTATAAAGTTTACCGAACCGGAAACAAGATTCCGGTACTCCGACATTGCCATTATTTCCTCCTTTTTCCGACCTGGGAACGGTGGTAATTTATTTCTATTCCCACCTTATTCCCAATGTTGAATCAAATTGCATTGATAAATATATATGCTCTTTCTTTTTATGTTGTCTGGATTCTCGAAAATGATGATAGGTAACAAATCCAAATTTTCCGGAGCTTTGGGCCAGCGTTAACGCTCCGCGCTTCTCCGCCATCATTATAAAATCCTCAGAAACCAAAATGTTGATCGGTTTATTCGAATTGATATTCGAACAGAGACAATTGAAGCCTGAATCTCGAACTCTGGCTGGAGCATTGCTCGTGTTTGTAAACAAAAGGCTGGGTTATTATTTTGATCCGTATGATGGTTATTGTTCTGTACTAGTGGTACAAATAATATAGTCAGTTCTAAACATTTTCTCTCCTATTAATTAGACTTACATTAAACACTATCAATAATGAAAACCTAACAGTACGGACCATCTCTTTTATTTTTGTGCCCGATGGTTGGCCAACCTAGCATTCAAATTTTGACGGCAATATCGAGTGAAGTGAAGAGGTTTCTTTGATCTTCACACCGATGTCGTTCTCGTTTTGGTTAGACTTTTTCTTAAGGTTATATTTTGATGTTCTGCAAATGATATTGTGTTTGGAAGCAATGCCTGCCAGACATGTTAGACCTGAACGACGTATTCAAATTTGACAGAAACTACCAACGTCAAAGAAAAGTGTATCTGTAAGGATTGTTTCATTGTTTACTAATTTTTTATTTCCACAAATAAACTTTACTGATTGTAACACTTGTAGATATTATAAAATTAGTCTGGGTACACGATGACATATTTATAAGATTTGAAAATAATAGAAAATTTGAAAAAATGCGATTTGTGAAATTAGCTTCATACAGTGACTTTTTTTTCTGATAGTACATCATCACAGTGACTCTTTTCTCTGATAGTACATCATCGCAGTGACTCTTTTCTCTGATAGTACATCATCACAGTGACTCTTTTCTCTGATAGTACATCATCACAGTGACTCTTTTCTCTGATAGTACATCATCACAGTGACTCTTTTCTCTGATAGTACATCGTCACAGTGACTCTTTTCTCTGATAGTACATCATCACAGTGACTCTTTTCTCTGATAGTACATCATCACAGTGACTCTTTTCTCTGATAGTACATCATCACAGTGACTCTTTTCTCTGATAGTACATCATCACAGTGACTCTTTTCTCAGATAGTACATCGTCACAGTGACTCTTTTCTCTGATAGTACATCATCACAGTGACTCTTTTCTCTGATAGTTAATCATCACAGTGACTCTTTTCTCTGATAGTTAATCATCACAGTGACTTTTTTGCGATAGTACATTTTTGAAATATCTAATTTTCTTCTTGATGGTTTTTGCTAAACAATTGGTGGCTAAATAATATTAATTGGCACCTAAGTTATATAATTCCTTTGATATCTTTGATGTTCACTAATTAATATTCACATTTCTATTATATTATTGAAGTTCATTAGTGGAAATCTGTAGGAATCCACTTTTTTATTTTCAGTTTCTTTTCTTGTACATGTTCTTAAGAGAGGGGACTCAGGTGTTTAAAACCTCCTAATTAATATATTTCACCAGGTGAGAACAATGAACATTTTAATAATTCATTAGGTTCCTTTTTAAAAACCTCAATATTATATAATTTTGATTGGATCTCTTTTTAGATGTCGATTTTAAGTTTTATTTAATATATTAATTATTTCGATTATTATAATTCAT
>CANNZV010002838.1:16650-99686 GCA_947561585.1 Caprella mutica
GGTACAATCTGCGGAGCATCTAGCGGGTACAGCCCACAAAAACTCCTTTTGTGAACCCACAATGTGACCACTGATATTATTAACCCGCTTAATTAATTCCTGTAATTGAGAGGTAATCAGATGGGAAAATGCACACCCTTTGATCTAATTCTAAAGACGGAATTGATGTTAATATTGCATAGTTGATAATAATCATAAATATCATTTGGCCACAGTGATAGAGTTTTTAAAAAGTTAGTTTTATAAAGTTTGTATGATAATCTCCATGTTTCGGTGTGATTGAAGTTGTAAAAGTTTATGTTTGAACCGTTCGAATTCTGTGTTTTTAGAGTGAAATGCATGTGTCATTTTAAAATAATATTGATGTGGTAAAATGTTACTACAATAATCCACAAAATTTAGTGAATGTAAAAAATACCACTAAAATCACAGTTAATTAAAAATAAAATATATAGTTTCAGCTATTTATTTCAAGTTCGTTTTTTACTTTAACGGTAGGTATATTTTGACTTGATTGTACTTCCTTTGAATCTTCCACATAGCTTATCCTCCACTTCTCCCATTATTTCACTTCCACTTCTCCCATTATTTCACTTCCACTTCTCCCATTCTCTCACTTCCCATTCCCCATTCTCTCACTTCCAATTCTTCCACTTCTCCCATTCTCTCACTTCCACTTCTCCCATTCTCTCACTTCCACTTTCTCCCATTCTCTCACTTTCACTTCTCCCATTCTCTCACTTCCACTTCTCCCATTCTCTCACTTCCACTTCTCCCATTCTCTCACTCCCACATCTCCCATTCTCTCACTTCCACATCTCCCATTCTCTCACTTCCACTTCTCCCATTCTCTCACTTCCACTTCTCCCATTCTCTCACTCCCACATCTCCCACATCTCCCATTCTCTCACTTCCACATCTCCCATTCTCTCACTTCCACTTCTCCCATTCTCTCACTTCCACTTCTCCCATTCTCTCACTTCCACTTCTCCCATTCTCTCACTTCCACTTCTCCCATTCTCTCACTTCCACTTTCTCCTCCACTCCCTCATTTCCTCCTCCACTCCCTCATTTCCTCCTCCACTTCCCACTCCCCCTCTTCACACCAAGTACCCCTCAAGAGTCCACTTCATGCTCTCTATCCGAATTGACTCGCACTCATCGGTCAGATTGGGTCATTTGACCCAGTCCTGCCCAGCGTCAGTATACGACACACATAAACATATAGACTAATTTCCTAAACTTTCACGTGTAAATAATATCAATGAGGTAAATATGTTATTTATTTCCCTATTCATTGTTCGATGTCACCCTTTGACATGTTAATCGGTACACTCTCTATTGGTTGCATTCCATTCATATGCAATGTGCATTATTATTAATCGCTATAATCAATGAGACTGCAGTCGACAGGTCGAATATCTAATCGGTAACCCTCTTGAAACCCTGAAATCCCCTTTCGACCCTCTCTCCCTCCCCCCCTCTCACTTTTAAAACTGTCTTAATTGCTGAATTTGTATACACTCATAACACTGAAATAAAGTGCTCTGAGACATCTTTCGATGCAATGACTAAACTTTAATTTTAATTATTATATTGAAATATTAACAAATACTCTCCTATATTTCATCGTAATCTTCACTCTATCGTAAGTTAACTGTATAATTTATCTCCCCCCCCCCCTCCCTCCCGCCCCATTCTATTTTTTTAATTACCTCTTTATTTTTGTGCATAGCTGATCAGTGTCTGTGAGAAATGCACGTCAGGCCTCTTCATTATGCAGTCTCAGTCCTTTTTAAGTACACCTCTCACACACATCTCAGTCCCTGTCTTTTATTACCAATGGTAGCATTTTCTGACACATTTAGCTATTAGTCCGAATATATATTACTGTGTATTAAAGTGAATAAGGCTCTTATTTCTAAGGTGGATTTGAATATTATTTCAGAAGTCAATTTAATATTTGAAGATGGTGAAGAGTACATCCAAGATGAACAGCTTATCGATGTAAAATTACCCCAATATTGTTACAACATTGCCCCAATATTGTTACAACATTGCCCCAATATTGTTGCAACATTGCCCCAATATTGTTACAACATTGCCCCAATATTGTTGCAACATTGCCCCAATATTGTTGCAACATTGCCCCAATATTGTTACAACATTGCCTCAATATTGTTACAACATTGCCCCAATATTGTTGCTATCTGGAATTCAATATTATACTAATTTTCTATTCAATTATCTATTTGATTATTATCAAGCAGTGAATTAAAATGTTCTATTTATGACTTCAATTCCCTATTCAATACTCAGGTAACTTCACAGGTGTCTTTTTTCCCGAGACTTGAGGCCATTCTTACGCCAAACACGAGCCGTTCTTACGAGTCGTCAGAACGTTACGAAGAACATGACGAGGAACTAACTATTCCATTTGTATCGAGTGTGTAATGTGTATCTTTGTTTGAAAATGTGTATCTCTATATAGAGTGTGTACATGTAATTTTTCAGTTTAATAATTCTATAAAAACTTTATACATATATTGACATTTTATTATTCATTTAAATTACTATATGATATATCTTTGTATCTTTGTAAATATAGTGAATAGTAGTTAGTTGATTAAAAAAGTTTTTAATTGAATAGTGATAGCATTCTTATCCGATAAATCTAGAATGTATTTTCGAAATTAGCGTCAGGGTAAATTATCGCAAGTTTGCACTAATTGCACCTGTCGTCGTAACGTTCGAAATGATTGTCCAGCATCTCGTGGGAGTGGAGACTAATTAGTCCTCCAAATCGCTACCTAATAAACAGATTAAAGTATTAAACTGTGCAACAAATGGCACTGAGTGATGCACCAAAACAGAGTCGTAAGCGTCAAGGTACAGTTAATAATCTTGGGACTTATGAGAGCTCCAGAACGAACACTTTAACGTACGTGAAGTGATGAAATTCAACTGCTTGAATGTCTGTAGGATGTAGTCAAGTGCATTGGTTGCATTGAAAATAACTGGTAATACGACCAAGCTGCTAAATACAACCGAACAATTTTGTTTTGAAATTAGTAACTACAGTCTATTCCATGGTTATTGAAATATGTTTTAACATACAAAATCACATTGAAGATGCATAAAGAACATTTCTAATCTGTGCAATATCATATTAGAAATACTTTAAATGATGCTTGAAATCAATACTCTATTCAGACCAGCCAATTTCAGTCGCAAAAAGAGACTTATTTGCGGAGATGTTCATCATTTCGATTGGGGCTTTAGAGTGGAAATGAAGAGTGGGTGCCGGGTTTCTCTAACCAATTTAATCTAGCGTTACTCCTCAAACATGTCTAACCTTTGTCCAAACGTGTCAACAACGTGTTTTTGAATCACCACAATTCGTATTTCAACTTCCTCGACAACTAGCCACTAGAGCACTAATTGAAGAATCTATAATATATTCATACTTACTAAACTTACTAAAATTATGTTTTAGTTAAGGAAATAAATCTTCCACTTGCTTAGAATATGTCATCAGGTAGGTTTTTAATATCAACATTTCATTGGGTTCACTCCCCACTCCAATTGAAAATGTTTTTCGATGTCTGACAATGTGAACCATTGGAGTCCGTCCTACACAATCCCTCTCCTATGCAATTTCTAATCATAAGGATATTTTGATAGGACACCAAAATATGCAGAGGGAGAGTGCGAAATATCAAAGGAGATTTGCAGGTCCTTATTGCCACTCTTAATCTGATGTCCTATAGGAACTACGGATTGAAGTGGACTTTTTTTTAACGGAGTCTATGTACGGGATGAGGCTCATTCAAAAACCTGTACACGGAATATCACATCTTATTGAAAATAGTATTTGAATGAAAGTAGGTAATGTTACATTGATTCAACTGTTAAATTCTAACTAGTTTTGTCGATGTTTATTATGATTTTTTAATACAATTATGCTTGTTTTGTTATTTTAAATTCTTTTGTAACTATAGAACATTTTATAGAAAATTGACACTTCAATACGATAAATTATTGTATTTTTTAAAATGATGTTGATAAATATTAATTGTAACTACATACAATGTCCCTACGTACAGTCGGTAACAAGGCAAACTGTACGCGAATTCACCGCGGCTCAAAAATCAATAATTTTATTGCAAATTTCCTGAGTTCGATCGGTCGCTCCACGAGTTACAGTACAGTCACTGATGAAAGTACCGACCAGACAGGCTGTAGCTTTACCATATCTCTTGTGGAGGAAGCTGTTAGTTGATGGCTTTTGGTTATTCTGTTATTGTTTTAAGAAAAGAGGAAATGATTAAGTGATGAAGAGAAATCTTTTTCCAATTGGGAGGTGAAAGCTTAAACGTAAAACTAATTCTAAATTACATTTTAATACTCTGTTTTAACTTTGAATGTATTGATGTCAAAAGATTTATACTCAATGAGATTATTTAAACTCAACATTGATGGATTGTTTCTAGTTTCAAGCTTTCGAATAGAAATATTTATAATCATCATCAGGACAAGATCTTTCTATTTGAAAGCTTGAAACGCGGAAAATACCTTCTCACTCGCCTTCTTCTAATCACTAATCATCTCTCCGCCTCCATATAATCACTAATCATCTCCTTTTTACTCCCCGTACTGATGATTAAGACAGTGTTTGTCTTCAATTTGCAGTCGGTTTGCAGTTCTGGCAAAAGTAGTGTGCAGACTTTTTAAAAATAGAGAAATGATGAGAAATTAAGTCACGAGCTGGAAAACATCCTCCTCTGTCAAATGTAAACTGAAATTGGAATTAGTTTCCTTGGATTTAACTCTCTAAAGGGCCGTACACACGAAGGGTTTTAAAGTCTTTCCACCAGACTTTTTGCTAAGCTCCTCCTACTTTTTCCACGAGAATATAAGAAAAAATGATATAATTATTATTTTTTTCAGTTGGTTCCAAGATACCTTGCAGGTATCATGGATACCAACTATAATAAATAATAATTATATCGTTTTTTCTTATATTCTTGTGGAAAAAGTAGGAGGAGCTTAGCAAAAAGTCTGGTGGAAAGACTTCAAAATCTCTACGTGTGTACGGCCCTTTAGTCATGTCTTGAGAATATTTGATTTATATACCGCTAACATGAGCTTAAAGTTCTTGTTAAAATATTCAAATGGGTGTTTAATCATCGGGCTAAAAAACCTATAATATATATCCATAAATTATATTTATTAGACAGTTAGTGTCTGTATTCACGAAGTAGCTTTTCTGCATTTTTGAGCTTGTCACCAACTGGTGGTAGATGACTATTCAAGAAGCCACTTTCCTTTCTGACTGCTTCTTAGAGTCCCTTGTGTTTAATTCCTCTATGGTCTTTGGTTTCGAAAG
Source organism: Caprella mutica (assembly GCA_947561585.1). Classification (NCBI taxonomy): domain Eukaryota; kingdom Metazoa; phylum Arthropoda; class Malacostraca; order Amphipoda; family Caprellidae; genus Caprella; species Caprella mutica. Next base: position 22,040 of record CANNZV010002838.1, read on the forward strand.
TGACGTTAGAACTCTTATTAAATTAACAAATTCCATGATATCATTCTGTGTTTTTTATTATATTTTGTATGAGAGATATCATTAGGAACGTTCTATTTACCAAGGAAATAATTTGACTCTACCCATAAGTGTTTACAGTATGTCTTCTATATGAATGCAAATACCGATTCGATTGGCCCAAATCAAAAGATTCGAATGCATAGGCTTGTGTTTCGAATAGATTTATTCATATTTTTGAGAAACTTATTAGGCTAGCTATGTAAAGATGAAAAGGAAGTATGTTTGGAAATGCGACAAATATTCAAATCACTTCAATTGATTCGAAATGTTAAATAAAAAAAAAATGGCAATCGTAGTCAAGATTGGATGCGAATAAAATAAAACAGTATATTATTTTATTTCTGCATATATCAATTTTTTGATGTTCGATCGTACATTCAAGCATCTTTGTAAACTCCTCTATAATGAAATCGTGTATAGTGAATGTCCTGAGTGAGGAAGTAGCCTCTATAGTGAGTTTATTCTGCAGACTAAAGAAAATATTTGAAAAAAAAAAAAATAATAATAAAATATGTTCACTATAGAGTCTACTTCTTTACTCAGGACTCTACATTCACTATAGAGGATTTCACTATACAGGCTTTGTACTGTATAGCCAATATATCAAATGCAAATTGACAGAAGATATGCCAATTCATTTGAAAGGTTTCCTCTAATTTGTTTTCATTCTTTTCACCTGTCAGGTATTGTGGTGTTGAATATTTTTATTGTTATAGTGTATAGAAAGATAATATTTCATATTCAAAAGGAGGAGAAAATGCTTGCAGTCTCTTATAGATATTGAATCTGAAAGAAGAAAAGAATATGAAATGAATGTATATTAATTAATTTAATATTATTAATATTAACTTAATTATGCCGTTATTTCTGCTTCTTGAATTTCTACTCAGGTAATATGTCTAATTGTTTTCCGAAAAAGAATTGAAAATAGAAGAAAATATGAATATTTTGCATCTATAAAAAGAATCCCAATGAAATCAACATCGAAACTTTTTGGAATTGGTATTTTTGTTCGAAATCTTATGTCTTGATATAAATTCTTTTATTCTGATGATTCGAAATAAATTAACTTTATAATAATTCATGAGTACATATTAAGTTATTAACTTCTATATATTATATAACCTAAGTAACTTTATTTATTTAATTTCAATCTAAAGAGTTTTTATATCACGTTCCTATTTGTATTTTATCTACAATTTCTATTAGTAACATATTAAGATATTTATATTTCCCAAATGTTGTTACAGAGTGTGGCCCAAGTGGTGAGTCAGTGGCCAAAATAATATCGCGTCTTGCGGGACGCTAAAGTCCTTATTTTTGGGTCACGTGACTAGCAATCTAGCGTCAGTTTAATGGAGAAATGATATAACTGAAACAAACTTTAATGGAGAAATGATATAACTGATACAAAATAAGGTTTTACACTGTCTTCCTTAGCGTCCTGCAATCGCTGCAACACTTCCTCTCTCTAGAGTAGTTTATCATAACTCTATGATGTGGCCAAAGAAAAGCAATAGAAGCTGATGTAACTGTGGGGTGCTGTTATTAAAAACAGTTAACATTAACTATTGTTATTCTTCATAATTCATTTTTTATTAGATTGTAAATATAACTTACTTTACATATCATCAATATCATAAAATGTAATTGATTTTTAACATACATGATAGTATATACAAGAAAATTATAAATATCTATATGGTGAATATTTTAATATTTTTTAGTATACAATAACAATTATATATAGGTAAATCTTTTAAGTTTCTCTATTCTACACTAACTCACAATTAACTGCTAAGAGTCCCATGGAAGAGTGTCCGCATTTTAGGTTTTTACGTCCCCTCATATTTACGGTGACATCGATACGGGCCTTTGATTCTCCTGCATCTGAGTACAGTCTCTCTCACAACACCAACACTGTAATGCCAATGCTCTACTAGTGGCAAGGTGTTGAAGTGACTGTACACCACGCTGAGGTTTCGGCCTAGAGTGCCTCAATCCTAGACTGTCCGAAACTTACTGGTCATATTTATTGCTGGTCCAGTGTTCGCAGTACATTAATTACCTTAATTAACTGTAATTACTTGATGTAATTGAACAGTCACATTGAATTGTGTCTTCACAGTTATCTTTCACTCCTCAATGGTCTCTCATATTTATGCATATTTCATAACGATCGTTATTGATAAACTCATTTTCTTTATATATAACTTATCTTTGAGACAAGTAAGTTCTAATATCTCGCTACATACACATGCTATATACTATAAGTATACGTTACACATCTTTGGTAAGTGCTAGAGTATGCCTTTCTTTTTGCTAAGTTTCATTTAGGTCCATAAATAGAGCTCTCAATGAGCCGTACACTCATAACTTCCGCCCGGAAATTTTCTTTCTGAAGTCCACTGGTAGTCGGCCTTGCCATTTACAGGTTCTTGGACCGTCACCTAATTCTATAGATTTATATACATACTTGAGTATATTATAACTTGGTATTCATGGTATCCTGTGATGTTAAATTTTATTTTAAAACGTAGCAGTTTAAAGATTTGTTGGGTATTATTGAAATTGTAGTTCTTTCGGAATTTTGAACTGTTTATACAATAAAAGAATTTATCCAATAGTTACTTGCTGCTATACTGTTTCCAACAAAGTCCAGAGCAAACAAAATTCATTTCCAAATGCTCAGATTAGCGTCGGTTCGGTAGCCTCGTCCATATATGACATCTTTCATTACTCCCGGACACATCTCAACGATGACTTGGATTTTTTCCCCCAGACGAACCTAGACAAGGATCGAAGTTACCCTTAAAACCAATCTTTCTATCAGTTTCCGAACAGTCTTCACTATCATTACACAAGATTAATAAACATCCTTTGTGTAACTACTTCTTCTTCGACTTCTTTTCAGTTTATTTTGTAGTATCTGGGAGTACGAAGTTTGTGATTCTGTGGACTGCTTTCATTTTGGTTGCGATGGTGGCTCCGTTCCGGTGGTATTTAATATTCATTAGAAATGTTCCGACGGGGAGAAGATGATTTTGTTTTTGATATTCCGGTGAGAATGTATTAAGCCTGTGATTCATACTATGTGTATAGGTATTGCCCCATGACTATTAATTAAACATTGAAAATGTAAACGGGGCAAGGATGCTCCATTACACTCCTTGTCGAAATCTGAAAGTCCAAAACAAGAAATATATAAATACTTATTTGATAGAAATCCAATTACTGAAAATTAGAATAAAATCATGAATATATAAATGTGAAATCTGCATAGAGCATTCAAAGTAAGAACCGTTCCTGTAGATTTTAAGATAAAGTATGACTTCTTTTTTCTGTTGATAGGTAAACTTTCGACTTGGTGTATTTCTTAAGTGATCAAACAAACTAAGTCCCCGTGATCCACGCCAGTATATCGAATCTCTCACGTTCAGAATCCAAAATAAAGTCTTGGATACAAAGGCAGGTAATCCGTGGACTTTGTCCTGAGAGGGAGCATGGCTCAGATATTTTCGGTTATTCTTCTTCAAGATAACCTCCGCGGAAAACTCCTAAATGTATCTTTACCTTAAATGGCATGTGTTTATTTAATGATTCCATAAAAATACTCGATCTAATTAGCACAATTTGTATCAAATTAATCTTCTAATATCCTCAATGGCTGGATATGAATATGCACCGCCTCTGTAGCGCAGATTTCCCACCGTATTCGATTCCAGAATGTATTTAAAAGTGTGATCTGCAGGGAATGCCTGAGATATAAACTGATCTCTAACTTTAATTGCTTCGCTATCGTTTTACAGGAGTGCATTTTACATATGCATGAGTTATAGTAGCGTCTGTTCAGAGACACGAAGAAGAGTGTGCGATCGATTGCTTATCGGTAAATTATTTAAAATATTTATTATATAAATAGTTTTCATTCTGTATATTAGATTGACGTATTAATTGCTGGATACGACGAATTTACTGAAGGAAAATTGGATACGATTTTAGCTGAAGAACTAATCTAATAATGATCATAAATATTCCTAAAATTTTATCAACAAAGTGTTTTTGAAAATCATATCAATATTGAACTCCTGAAATTATGTAACTAGTATTAGTAATTGATAATTTTTAGTAAGTTCCTTAGTATGTACTACCAGCTTTAGGAAGGACAACACTTTTCAAAAATCTGAAAGGAAGGCCTCTGAGAAAGAATCTGCTGCTGGTGTTATTTCAGAATATATCTGGCATGGTGGTCAGTGAGGTCCGTCCTAATATATACAGGAAGAAGATGATATACAGTAAGCACTAAAGTTGTCCCTGGCCTGTCTCGTAAGTTTACCCTAGGAGTTACTGTTTCAAAATCTCAAAGTCAATCTCATCAACTTTGGACGGCTTCCGTAATCTGTACTGGGCGGGGGTCAGCTTCTTTGAAGAGGACAAAAATAACCAAAGCCTAAATGTGAATTCGATGGGCAGCTACTTTTAGAAACTGAGCACGAAATCACCGTCTGTGTTTAAATACAATCTTATATTTTAAACCGTAAACAATTGCAGATTATTATCCCCAATACATATAAAATCGTTTCATTTAAATTAGTACAAAGTATTACTTTAAAATTCTCCCCTATACTTATCCTTTTGCTTACCTATGTATATAATATAGCCTAAAATAGATATAAACTATTACTTATTATTTTTCATACCTATCATTTTATTAATATTAAAACCTATAATATACTATATTACTTATAGACACAATTCCTATATCCCTATATCCTCACCATTTTGCTTATATGCTAAAGCCTAACATACTATATTTAGTAATATTACTTCTATACACAATCACTATATATCCTACACTCACCATTTAGCTTCTATACTAAAGCGTACAAAGGCTGCAGACTATTACTTTTCTCTCATTATCTGGTATGTTTCCTCTGGTGTACATCCTATAGATGTAGAGACTGAGAGTGTCATTTTTCTCTGTTGGCTCTGAAAAGGCCTACTGAAGGGCCAGATCACTTTGGCTCTATTCTTTTAATTGATTGTGCTGCCTCTCATCCATCTACTGCCTCTACTCGCTAAACTCGAACGGAATTAGGGTAAATTACGAATTATCGGTCAGTTTCACATCTTCGGTCATATAAGAAAAATCGATATTTTAATTGTTATTTTATTTTTCATCCTGATACCTGCAGGTATCATGGATACCAACTAAAATAAAAATAAAATGTCAATTATAATATCGATTTTTCTTATATGACCGAAGATGTGAAACTGACCGATAATTCGTAATTTACCCTACGCTCAGCACCCTGCTAATATCACAAAAATTATTCCACAGTACTTAATTTCATAGAATGATTAAATATGATTTATGTCTGATTAAATCTTAAGAAGTATTCATTCTTATCCCCAAATTTCCATCTGCATTCATAGTAATCTTTTCAGTTTACACAAAATGTTCGTTTAATTATTCTCGTTCACAGTTTAATTGTTTCCTATTCGCTCTGTACTTTATGTCTATCTCCATATTATGTTAATTGGTATGCATTCAACTTTCAACGGCAGGATGGCCGTTAGTTAAATTTTCTGCATTTGTGTCTCCGAGAAATAAATTCTTAGCTGCCCCTCCTCCCCCGAAACTTTTCCATTATCATATGAATGCCTCAAATTCACCCCAGAACGTTTCAAACAAATTTATTATATTGCTCGGAATTTATTAAAAACTGGAACGATGCCGAGAGTTGAGTTACTTCTCATATATTGTGTCAGTTTAGAGAGTTTTTTTGGGCAATTTTATTTGAACTCTAGCTAGGTTACATTAGATCAGTGAATAAAGAATTTACCGATAAAATAGGACTTATGTGGAATTATTCGATTATCTTTTAACACGTAAATAATTTTGGTGTTTACCAATGTTGCGTTTCATACTTTGTCGTCCGATGTGAAAACGTATTGACTCTGTCATCATCTCAGTACCTCATTACAGCACATCATCACAGTACATTATCACGGTACATTATCACGGTACATTATCACGGTACATTATCACAGTACATTATCACAGTACATCATCAAAGTACATCATCAAAGTACATCATCACAGTACTTCATCAAAGTACATCATCACAGTACATCATCACAGTACATCATCACAGTACATAATCACAGTACATCATCCCAGTACATCACCACAGTACATCACCACAGTACATCACCACAGTACATCATCACAGTACATCATCACAGTACATCATCAAAGTACTTCATCAAAGTACATCATCACAGTACATCACCACAGTACATCATCACAGTACATCATCACAGTACATCATCAAAGTACTTCATCACAGTACATCATCACAGTACATCATCACAGTACATCACCACAGTACATCACCACAGTACATCATCACAGTACATCATCACAGTACATCATCAAAGTACTTCATCAAAGTACATCATCACAGTACATCATCACAGTACATCATCACAGTACATCACCACAGTACATCATCACAGTACATCATCAAAGTACATCATCACAGTACATCATCACAGTACATCATCACAGTACATCATCACAGTACATCATCACAGTACATCATCACAGTACATCATCAAAGTACATCATCACAGTACATCATCACAGTACATCATCACAGTACATCACCACAGTACATCATCACAGTACATCATCACAGTACAAGGTGCGTCAAATTCGAGGGTCCCAAACCAAGATCTGATTTTTTATGACGCCCGTTTAGACTCATTCCGTTTTCCATTTGGGAGCATTCCAGGCTACTTAGTGTTTCCTGAACATGGAGTTCGCTTATTTAGGAACTATCGCTCGGAATGAGCGGCGTAGGAATTCTACAATCATTTCTTGGATTTCAGGAATAAGAAGGATGTAGTGAGAGTTAGAAAATAGGTGATTGGCATTTTCGTAAATTAACAAGTTGGATAATTGTTTTTAGTTAAAATTGTCTGTAATACTAAACTATATTCTTTATTAAATTTAAAAAATTCACATTCTTTTCTATTATATTAGTCACCCCATCAAATTGTTCAATTTATTATATCCTACCTTAACTAGGTGTCCTTATTATAACTCTCTGTTCAACTAAAATCAAATTAAAAAGGCTTAATTTTCAATATATCCCTCATTTTCCTTTTTTCTAATTTACTTTTCCCCTCGTCTTAAGAACCATTTCCCTAGGATCAAACTAGTTCAGCCTCTAGGATCGCCCTTTGAAATCTATCCTGTAGAGATCCTTTACAAACTGAAGGATATCGGTGTTGTTAACGTCCCTCATCCTTCTTCCAGGAGCCACATTGTTCCTAGATATCCTACTGAGTCCGTAGAAAGCCGAACATTTTGTCTGAGGATATTGTTCTTTTTGCTATCTCTCCTTATTCCATCCTTGTAGAATTTTTTGTGATATAAAATATCTTCATTTTGATAGTACTTTATACTATTTAAATAAATTTAAATTTTATTAGGCGTATTTTTGTATCAAAATAACGTAAATGAAATAAATATTAGCTCAGCTGTCAAAATTTCTTGATGGTGAAATCTAATATTTATCTGTTCAGTTTTCACCAAAATAAGCTCAATAATTATTGTTTTCGTTACTTTGGCTATCGTATTACTCGTGCCATTATTTTCCAGAGGATATCAATCTTCCTTCTAATAATTGTTTCATTTTACTTCATCATATCGGGAGTTGATTTTTTGGTGGAAAATATGGTCATTAAAAGGTTTCACATGTACCAGGCCACACCACCTGCTTTGCTATGGTAGATAAGTACAGTGTTCTATTATTCACCATGCTGTTTACTCCATGCTAATCAATTAAAGGTCCAAATAGCATGTAGGCAGCAGAGATATTCGATATGGAGATAATCCGAACTATATTCATGCACTGATCCAAACCATTCTTTGTCCAGGTCCAGAAATATATTCCAGATATGTAACTTTTGTTTCTTTATGTATTCGATAATTAAGAATTCTGTAAAAGAAAACTACATGAAAATATAGTTTTCTTTAGAGCTAGTAAAAAATTAAATTAAATAAGTGAATTAAAATTATTAAATACAAGTATTTGAAACTTAAAATAATATATTAATCTATTTTTAACATATAAATATTTAAAAAATATTTTATAAAAACTTCATGATTATTATCGATTTTTTTTTATGTTGACACTATAGCCTATATGATATTCTGTCTGTCTGTCAGTCACGACTGTCATCCCATCCTGCCTGCCAATCACCCCAATGGTGTGCAATATGCATCCACTAGGCCCAAGGGACCAATAGCGACTGCATCCCAATCTGAAACCCTTGCGCCTGCATCCAATTACATCCTTCAGAATACTTAAATACTTGATAAAATAAGCTCTTAGATTAGCAAAATATTTTTCGAATAAAACTAAAGCCAGGAAATTTGGTCACATTTCAGTATTGTGTCAACTCGTGTAATTCTACTTATTTATTTCGGTTGCTATAGAAAATGTTAACTTGTATTTTGATATAATTTCTTAGTACTTCAAACAAAACTACACGAAACAGCTCTAATAACATCAATTTTCAATAATTAATACGCGATGTTTTTAAGCTATTCATCTATAGTAAAGTAAATAATATATATGACGCATGAGTACATCACTGTACTTGCAGTACATCACTGTACTTGCATTGTATGTACATCACTGTACTTGCAGTATATCACTATGTACTTCATTTACTGTACTTACAGTATATATTTCTTCTACCTCTGTGGTCCAGTTTTCGACACTTTATTTTGGTTTTCAATTTAATGCGACTTGTTTTCACTTTTGTTTTCAAGTCCACCTTCGACAACTTGGGCACTGAGCCAAAAAAGTAGAGAGTGAAATTTAGCAGGAGTATGTGTCTCATATTGATTGTTGTCTTCTATTCTCTATCTCTGAATTACATTAAATATTCTAATATTGGTTAACAATATAAAAAAAATCAATATAAATTATATACACTATGAATCTATATTGTTTACAATAATAGGTTTTTTCGAATTAAGATGTACAATACAGTTGTTTCAATTATACTTTTACTAACAAAATGCATTATTGATAATAGATATGTTCATTTAAGTAGGGTTTATGTTCCCATTGATCATACTAACCATATGTTAGAATTACTCACATGGAAGCTATAGCAATAGTTATTTCCTTTTTTCTGCATTCAACCCACCATTAGAAGACAAAGTCAATATTGCGTGATGTTTTCGTGACATTTTTTGAGGTCCTCGCTGTTGAATATTTCAAATCAATTGACCTTCTGCCATTCCCTGCTCTAATTCTTTTAAATCAACTGCATGGTTTCGCTTTTGTGAAACGTTATGTAATAGAATGAATACATTTTACTTGAGGTCCGAATTATAGAACGGTTCCACTTAGAAAAAACTATATTGATGATAATTATTTAACTTTAAAAAAAATATAAAAAATATTTTTTTAACTGAAAATCTTTTCCACAGTGAAGCGTGTGTGACGAATTAGTCACATAAAAAATAATGGACTATACTGTGGTCAATTCACATGTTGCAAAAACATTTCTTGAAATTTAAAAACTAATTAAAATTAGTACACATATCAACTATTTATTACTAACTAGACACATTTGAAGTAGTTTATCAAAAAATTACTTTTTAAAAATTAATTCCGGTCGTAAAGGGTTAACAATATAATATGTGAAAGATTTTTGATGTTTATATACTATCATCAAATTTTCTCCATTAAATATTAATCTGTTTAAATAGGTATTTGTACAGTGTGTGATTTAATAACCTGACCGCACCTCTCCTTTAACAGTGATCAATAGACTGTCTTTGTCTCATCATTGTCCGCTTCGATAACCTCCAAATAATTACCAAGCTACACTCTACTGCTCATGGATGCGCAGGTAGCTACTGTGTGTCACTGTACATTTAATTGAAGTCTCCCTTCATCTAATCCTTTTGTCTCCGATACCAATATATGAGTCTGACAGTACGTTTCTTGATAATGATTCTCTGGGCAAGCTGTTTCAAGCTGATATACCATTTGGACATTTTAATCTTCGTCTTTTGGATTTCAAACTTTCGAAATTCGATCTCCCAATTTCTATAAATCAGCAACGAACTAAATCGTTAAAATTTCGAATACTATGAAATAACGTTTGATTTAATTATATTTTAGTCAAATATTTTATGGTTTCAATGCCACGTTATCTCATAGTTTAATCACAGAGATATAAAGCTGGAATTGACACAGTTCTATTAAATAACGAATTCGAGTGACTCAAAAATTGGCTATTCACCATGTTCACCGATCCATGCGGAGTGATACCATTTACACGGCGGAGCAATACTATTCGTATGACAGGGTTACCAATTTCTATAGCACAGTTACCTCCCTTTTTATAGCGGAATGATACTCTCTATAGCTTCTAACGAGAGGTTTCACAAATATCAAAGCATCTAACAATAATTCCAGTGCCTTCACATTTGGTTTAATTATATAGGTACACTGTCAGTGCTGATTTCACGCGGTGGGGATAAAAAGGATAAAATTGGAGGTTTGGCGAGTATTTGGAGAATTTTCTTTTCCACAATAGTGTATTTCAAGTAATGATCTTACAATTATTAATATTTATATGTATAATGAATATGTAAAAGGGTTCGTCTGTCACATATTCAAAACTGTGATAAGTTATCCTCGGTGTGTTAACTTTGGAGTTTCGTTTATTTTAATATATATAATTTTTGGTTTTATTTTTTTTTAAAGTAAAGAATTCTAAATGAACAAATAAGTGATTAGATTCTTTAAAAAATCGATGATTTACACAAGCTTAAGAAATTTTCCGCAAAAATGAACTGATATGTAGTTACTTTCCTCTGTGTGCTTGCATAAATGTATATATTAACATAAAGAAATAATAAAGATTGTATGATCCTTAGATAAAACTATGTATGATAATTATTCACATATCCTGACTTTCATTTGGACACTTGCAAGATGTTGATCTTTTATTATTTTCACCTTTTACGTAAGGGTTTATTAATATCTTTCTCTTTTATAATTCTATTCCTAATGCAGATATAAGCTGTAAAAACAATTAACGCAATAAATTTTTTACCGATACATTCACCCATACTTAGCATCTTCCGGTCCACGCTCTTTTCCTGTATATTTAACCTCTTCATTTATTCCTAAATTGTTAAAAGCTGCATGCATAGTTTTTAGTTTAGAACTCAGTTTGCTGGTAGGTTTTTGTTCATTTGTATTGCTCAATCGCTACTACGAAGCGTGCAATTTTAATGATTTAAAGTTGCATTTGGTAATTGGATAAACGTTTTCGGAAGTAACCAATCGCCAGCCCTAGAATTAGGGAACTTTAGAGCCAATACCTAACCTCAAATTAGGGAGTATAACCTAGCTAGGGTTAGGGCTAATTGTCAGACTTTGTAGCAACTGCAATCAAAATTAATGTGCTATGATCAGTTGGTGATAGTCTCCCATGTGGATGGGGAACTACGGCAGTTGTGCTTCCTTAGTTAATTAATTTATTACATTGGAACAGAAGCAGCTGAAACGTTTCTTTGTATATTTTTTTTTATCATTTTGTGAATATTTCACTATTGAAAAGACTTTGTTTCTTCTAGGGTTTAATAATCTTTAACGTTTCTCAAACTTGCGCAATTTGATCACTGTGGGCGATGCTTCAAGTAATTTTTTGGTATACCAACTATTTTTCAGTTGAACAAACCTAATTTTTCACAAAGCTTAATTCCTTAAATCGCAGACAACTCTACAAGGTTAAAATAACTAAAAATAAAAATGTCTTTTTAATAATCACGTCAAATAAATTATTCCTTCCTGGATAACTCTTCATTTTGAAATTATTTTACAAAGTTACCAATCTTCTCACTTCTCCATATCTTCAGTAAGAGGTAATTCATTAGATAGTAAATTAGTTGACTTTCTAATTTGACCCTAATGCACTGAGTCAATAAAGGCGATATTTGCCTCACATTAGGCAGGATCTGAAAGCAAAATGACCTCTTCTGCTACATCAACTTTTCCAATTTTTATTACTTTGTTTGTCTGTGATGATCATTTGATTTGCATGACACTTCTGCAGTTCAATTATTACTCTGATGTCTCCCCAGACACAAATTATAGTGGGGACATAGATAATTAGGTCCCAACTTGAACATAACTTTCGCTATCGGTTCTATAGTAATTATTAATACATATGAAATATGATAAAAAATATTTTATATCTATTTGTATTATACATAATTGTTAATTACGTTTTTTGTTTTGACTTATGTGTATATTTGAAAGCAGTTTTTTTAATAATATATATAGTGAATACAATTAACATTGAGCTGTTTAATATAGTATCCTATATTTTAATTTACATTAACAAGTTTATTTATTATCTGCATGTGTTCATGTAATTAACCCATAACGTTTAATCTGATGAAATTGGGTTATTTGCTGCGATATTACAAGACATAGCAGTGATATGTTTTTTCTTGGCGTGAGTATGTCACTTTCGTCATACCCCCAACTGAGTCGTACACATCGTGTTATAATGGTGACATTAATATCTACAATAATGGACTAACATGAGAGATTTAAATGTTAAAATAAAGTATTCCGCACAGTCATTTCAATCATCATTATATACATTTTTAAACTAAATAATATTTTAAGATAGTACTTCATTTATTTAAAGATCTTCATTTATTTTTGACTCCCAGTTATTGATATGGTGACTGCACTTCTAAATGCACTAGAGTGTTAAAAAAAGACCGTAACTTCAACAGGAGGATATTAAAGATCCACACGAGGAGGTATATGCTGCTATGAGCCCCTTCAATGCAGCCTTATGCAAAGCCCCCCTGCGCCATTCTATCTAATTGTATTCCAGGGAGCTGCGCCCCCCTCTGCGCCCCCTAACTTCACTTTCTCCCCTTCTTTATATTGGCTGGATGGCCCTGGAAAGGGAGGGCGCTGATTCTGCCGAGCAGACGCAGTAGCTACCTCCGTAACTTCTGCCGCTCCGCAGCCAATGGCGAGGCTTCATCGCGACACATCCTGACCAATTAGAATGGTTCCCGCCCTCCCATTGCAGTCCTGTGTGTGTGTGCATAAATGCCAGCCACCGTGTAAAGGGTTAACTGTCTGCGTACACATGCGATTACGTGTGCGTAAACCCTCTAGATTGGCCTCGCACGTACACACGATACGTAAAGAGATTGATATTTCAGTTAGCCCGATACGAACAATGCCTTTAAATAGCTTCATCAACTGGTTGTGAAAGTTGAAAAAAACCCTTTCGTTTCTATGATATATTCTCTGAATATGATCAGTATGAAATATATTAACTTATAATCATTTCCTTGCGGAACAATACTTTCATCGAAAAAATGCACCTAAAAGTCAAATAAACTCCATTGACTTCAAACCTGATATATATTTCCTATTTTAAGTCTTAAAATGAAAATCCAGCAAATGGATGAAACAGACTTCAATAGATCTTTGACAGTGGAATGTGTCCTTAGATTGCCTGGTTATTAGTGCCTATCCCGCAGGACTTCTCCTAAGGTTGCGTTACTGTGGAAGGAGCAACGCACTGTAAAGGATGGCACTCAACCGGAATGTTCTTTCCTTAATTTGATCTCCTGCTGCCATTTCTCATATAACCATTGAACATTTTCATACTTCTCTTTGAAATAATAAAGTCAATAGTTAATATAATCTTATTTTGTAAAACTATTTTTCTCTTTTTGGAATTTAATTTTCAAATTGGTAGTATTTTGCCGTTTACATTAATTAGTTTGATGGAAAATTATTTAACTTCCTTCACAGCATTAAGTATTGATGAGTCAATTTAGGGTTGACTGTACCCCGTCCACACACACTCTCTGGAATGACTGTACAGTTCCACATTTCTCCACTAATTATGACTGATATCCTTAAGGACATTTTTTCCCCTAATTAATTCCACTCGTCAAACTGACAAACTCCCGCAAGGCCTTACTAAACACGTGGCCTGCAACTACTGCGCAAGATGTACGAACTATTACGCTTGCCACGCAGCAATGTCTTAAATGTTCATTCTATTTAAAACATGAATGAAATAAGTAATTTTATATTTGATAAGCAATTGAACATTTAAAAAGAATCAAATAGTTGATACATTTTTTTGGCTACTAATTTTTCATTTTACCTTAGCTGCGTAGAAATTTAAAATATAATGAATAATAATTACAGGTGCTAGCTGATGGATAAATTTAGTTCATCTGAGACTGTTTTGGACCGGTTACCAAATGCCTAAAAACCCAAAGAGTAATCGCGCTTATTAAAAATCTTTGCCATCAACTGGAATTCGGGAATCCGGAATAGATAATTTTCCCAACCTGCCACAGGAATTGGTTAGAGTTCGACTAGTGGCGTATGAAATTGATTTTTCTTTCGTTTGTGACCGTTAGTGTCCCTAATGACTGTAGCTCCTTTCAATAGAAACTAATAGACACTTTTCCAATTATTCAAATTAGGATCCTATGCTAGATCCTTCTCAGGACTTTAGAAAAGGCACTGACTTCATTACCTCCTTTTTAGTACATTGTCTTACAGTCTGACTTGGATTTGGATGAAATTGGAGGAGGTTGTTGTAAATAATTAGTCACTTTCAGTAACTTGACACTAGAAATCTGAATATTTTTCGTAGAGTTTCAGTAAAACTTAAAAAAAAAGACTCTGATTGACCTGAAATGAAATAACTTCTATTTTGGGTTCATTAATTGTTACGTCATCTGAACATGACGCTTGATCCTGTCTGTGTTATTTGAAAAAGATATTAAATCGACTATTTCGAAATTATGCCTAATGGTTTAAACTCGCTATAGATCAAGTTATATATTTTAAATGAATATACACAAAATTCTCAAACTATTTTACTATTTCTTATTACTTTCGTCTTTCAATTTAGTTTAAATATTCCATTGCTAACAATTTTTTCTTTCTTTTCAGAATTCAATTCGTCACAATCTGTCACTTCACAGTAGGTTTGTCAGAGTACAGAATGAAGGAACTGGTAAATCTTCCTGGTGGATGCTCAACCCTGATGCCAAGCCTGGCAAATCCACCAGACGAAGAGCCAACACTCTGGAAGGCAACAAATACGAGAAAAAGCGGGGCAGAGCCAAGAAGAAAGTTGATGTGAGTGATTGTAGTTGAGATCATTCGAAGAGAACCGTTTTCATAATTCAAATTGAACTCTCGGTCGAAATTGAATTTTTTTTTAATTTATTAAATTTTAATCTAACTCACTATTAACTTAATGATTATTTTGCACTGTTTATAATGTCAATTACCATATTAAATAATATTGTATAATTTAATAAGTACAATTTAGTTGGATCTGAATTACGATTTATATCATCGGTCTTTAAAATACCTTTATTTAAATCCTGTTTTTATTTTATATCCTCTTGTACAAAATAAAGACTAGTTTCCCAAATACCTTCAATTACCAAAACCTATTCACTTTACTCACCTTTACAAAGGAGCTCCTCTTCAGTTTCTCCCCCACTGATCGCTCCTCTGCCCTCTCCTCCTCACAGGACCTCCGTCCCAGTCTGCTCCTCCCCTCCGCTTCCCCAAGCTACCTCTCACTCTCCTCTTCCTCCACTCCCCT
Source organism: Caprella mutica (assembly GCA_947561585.1). Classification (NCBI taxonomy): domain Eukaryota; kingdom Metazoa; phylum Arthropoda; class Malacostraca; order Amphipoda; family Caprellidae; genus Caprella; species Caprella mutica. The sequence goes on from CANNZV010002838.1 coordinate 37,835, forward strand.
TCACATTCCTCACAGCCTCCTCTCCCCTGATAGCGACCTTTACCCAGACTCCCCCCACCCACCACTTCCCCCAATGGGCACCCCCACCTCTTCCCTTCCTCCTCTCCCCCGGCCTAGAGCCTCTTCCAATGCCTCCTCCTGTGGGCGCCTTTCTCCCATCCCGAGCCATGAATTCGAGTCCCCAGGGGACTATCAGGTACGTGGGAGTCACTAACTCCTACCTAATCTCTCGCTAATCTTACTTGGTGCAAAATACATGGGCCTGGATGATTACCTCATACTCTTGATTCTATCTGATTCTATCTTCCTCTCCTTCTCATTTTATGTTAATTTACTCTCATGATTCTTTTTATCTTCTTCTGTTGCATGAAGTCTTACGGAAATGATAACTGTGTTTTCTAATTTGCAGCCTCATGCATCAAGTGTACCAGCATGGAACCATTCTGCAGCGGGTTATTGGGGCCAACACCTTGGGGCGAATCAAGTTCACCTTCAGGGTGCTAACCACCACACACATCACCACATGCAGGCTCACCACATGAACCACCAGCTGCACCACAACTCAAACAGTCTCATGCACCACCACCATCACCACGACCGCTACCAAGATCCCTTGGTTGATAAAGTCGGTAACAACCTCAGTAGCAATTTGAGTCTTGGTGGAGAAATTGGTGGTGGAGCGGGTTGGGGGAGTCCGCGGCCCGGCAATAACGCAGGCTCTGATGTTCATGTTAATATTCCACAAGGTAAGAAAAATCTTCAAATGATCCTATCAACCCTCTTAAAATTTCAAGGCCCCGTTAAGAATTCATCTTTGGGATATCTCAATACCAGTTCTTTAATTTATATGTTCCTTTCCTCAGAAGGTTCAGGTCATCAAGTGACCATGGCTAACCTGCATTTACACCAGCACCATCACCACCACAATCACCAGGTGCAAATTAACGGAGTGGTGCAGCACAATATTCAGCAGCACCCAACCCAACAGGGTCACCAAGGCATTGTAAGTAACTTTACTAATTCCTAATCACTATTAAATGCAAGCTCTATCAGCATGTTGTCTGTAGTGATCAAGATATATTAACTATTAACTACAAGGTAGCGTATTACGCACGTTCATATCAAGATGAATTGCAGTATTTTGTGAAATACGCACATACGAACCCACTCATGTGACCCTGCAATATTAGATTACATATTCTATATACTATACAACGGGTTAAATAGTTATTTGTATATAGTGACATTGCTATGATTGTTTGTGCAGTGTACGGATGCCATAAAAAAGTATTTAACCCGCTTTATAGTATATATATAGAGTATGCAATCTAATATTGCAGGGTCACATAAGTGCGTTCGTATGTACGTATTTGTTTATGCGCAGAAGAGCCTAAAACTCGTATCGAGGCGCAGCATACCTTGTAAGTTAATGGTAGTGATGTTTTTATGTTACTGTCCAGAGAGAAATTTTGGTGGGTTGTGGATGATCAAACTTGTTCCCCTTTTTGGTGATTACACTATAATTCTCTTTCTGGATACTTGATGTTAGTATCTTTAAGTCTTCACTATTCAATTGGCCTGCTCTTACTTTCTGACATCAATTTAGAATGTTTGAAGTTTAACGCTAATTTACTATAATACATTTTTTAAAATTTTTGATGCTTTGAAACTCAAACTGAATAACTATTACATTACGAGCATAGAAAGAAAATCTTTAGCTTCTGTTTAGATATAATTATTAAATAGAGCTTGATTAAATATGTCATGGTCAAACCATTAGCGATTGTATATAATATTTAATGCTTGCTTGGCTGATTTTTTAATAATATTACTAATTTTTGACCTGCCCATGTCAGAGAAATCTTTAAAATAGGTTTTTTATTGATTTCGATGGTTAAATGATTTTATTTTGATTCGCATGTAATATTTAAACCTTTTCTACCTTTCTGAATTCACAAAAAAATTGATGAAAGACAATTATTAATTAATGCTAATTCCGATTGGAACAGGTTTATTGCTTCATTTTTCTATGTAGCTATTTTCTGTAGCTAATCGCATGTCTCTCTCCAAGTGATGGTTAGTTTTTACTATGAAACATACTGATATATTGCTATTTTCAACAGAATTGCCATGGTTTTAACCCCTATCTTAGGACTCGTAATAATCGAGGTGCGAGATACATGCCTTACTATTATAGCAATCATTCACAAGACACCTTTCCAAATCAGTTTGGCTCTACGTATGGACACGAAGACCAAATGTACAGCCATATCCATACACTGCAAAGCCATTGGAGCAATCAGACTGGTGGCAACCAAGGCAACCAGCCCCTGGGTAACAGCAACCACCACCATGGGCAGCACATGTTCCCTGCCCAGGCGCAACTGAGAGGCATCACCCAACAGACTTCATTGGGGCAAGAAAATAGAACTGCTAGTGTCCAGGTAGGCAAAATCTACAAACTTTTGTGATATTATTCAATGTTGATTGATCAATATCATTTTTATTGAATATCTAATTTCTTTACTCAGGAAAGCATGAGTCCATCGCACAGTACTCACAGTATGTCTCCTAACCTGAATAATAATCAGCACACCCACCGCGCCACTCCAGATGTCGACTCCCATTCTGCAATCTTTCCCACTCCCCCGAACTCTTCCCTCGCCTCACAACACACGAGTTCCCCGTCTTCTTCTTCCAGCTCTAACAATAATCCTACAACAGTTGGCTTGTCAATCAACCAAGTCAATAACAATAATTCTAGCAACGAATTTAGCAATACTTTACAAGGAGTTCATCATCACCAGCAAGGGACGACATTAAACGATAACCAGGGAACTCCTGAGGCCAATTCAGTCATCGATAGCTCGGCAACCAACATGCTGAGGTCTGCCTTAACCATTGGCCTGGACGGAGGTGATCATTGTAGAACTGAAAACGAACAGCATTTAGTCAGTCCTCTGGGTTATAAAGAGGAAGAATCCAATAAAGTCGAGAGAAATATGTCAAACTTTGATATCAATGAAATCAATTTCAACGGAATGGACGCTATGATGCCAGAAGAGCCAATACAAAAGGTTAGTTAGAGGAGTCTTAGATTTGTTTACAATGGATATTAAGAAATATAATGTAATTCGATTTTTTAAGATTTATTCGCCTCTTGAACTGTTTTATCTGTTTTTTTTAGATTATGGAGCAGTATGACTGTGCAGATGCTGTGCAACAAGACAACAATAATTGGTTCAACCACCACCATCAACAGATGATGAATCACCAACAGCGTCACGACTATTCTCCTATGGCAATTGAAGCTAATATGAGTCCGAATTACGTCTCCTCCTTACTGCACCATCCGATTACAACCAGCAATCAGGTTTGGCATGGTGTTGGAGCTGCATCCACTTCAAACACTGCTGCTCTGTTACCACAAGCTGGAGGGCATCATTGACAAAGTTTGACAGAGGATGACAACAGTGATGAAACCTCTATAAAATCTTGTCATAACGAAGAGCAGAAAATGCAGCAGCACCACCACCAACTCCAAGAAGATACTGTAGACAGTAAAGCCTCTGTATCATCATTCGAACGAAAACCTGTTAGTGAACATGAACGCCAAACCAACGAAAACCCTTCTGTATCCTATACATTAAGCAATAGTAACTCTCAGAATGCTCAAAACTTACATTTTTACCACCACTACCACCATTCGAATGAGTATTTCAATCCTTTACATCATCAGCATCACAATCACTTCAATCAGCAATATCGTCAGCACATTGATCATCATTTGCGCTACAACACTCATCACAATAGACAGGAGAACTATCAGGACTCTCACATGCGTCAGAAGCATCATCACTATCTACCACACCATCATTATAATAACTTTACTGGTCATTATAGATTTCATCAGAAGTATTTCGGCAGTCTTGATCCTCGCTATAATAACCATGAATTTTACCATCACACCAAAAACGAGAATTTTGGAGTTAAACTACAGAATAAAGGTCTTCATTTTCAAGCAGGAAGTAAGTATCACAAACACCTATCAAATGTGAAATACGAAGAAGAATCTTACGCAGACGATAACTTCATTAAAGAAAACCATTGCCAATCCACTGCAGAACTTCTTAGTAACAATAATATTAAAAAAGAAAATGAAGCGAACAACAGCAGTGATGAAAACCTGAGTTTTGGAACATTAGAGCCTAGCAGAAGAGAGGAGGTTTTCGCTCAGTCTGACTCTAAGTCAGCTCTTAAAACTGACATCAAATGTGTTCTTGAAGAACAGAAAACGGAGCCAGAGATCCAGAACAACAACACTAAGTTCCTCAATAGAAACAAACACCCGTACGATTATTCTAATGATGACTTGAAGTTCGGTAGGCGAAGTGACTGTAGGTTTTCCTCTTCAACAGATGATAGTTTCGATTGCAAGGATTTCATTCCTCCTAAACACATCAGAAGTGAGGATTACCAACAAGATTCTCATCATGATGTTCCACTGTCTAAGAAAATAGTGACCGAGTACAAGTGCAGTGATTTAAAAACTGATAAGAATCTAAAGGTCCGAAACAGTGGAAGCTGCAACCAGTTCTAAATTCAACTCAGAGTTTTCTTATCTCGTTAAATGTACATATATTGACAGACTTGAGTTTTGTGCTTTATTGAAAAATCTCAAATATTTTATCTCCAATTTTAAAAGATCGTTTGATATTTTTAAAAAGGTTCATGTTTTTAGTAAATAATTAAATATGGAACGTTTCATTTTAAATTGTTGTGTACATAACTTAACCGAGAATATATATTTTGTTATCTACTATGTATGTACGTAATGAAGACCGCGTTAATTATTTCCATAGGTTTTGTTGAAGTTTTTAGAGAGGTACAATAGATTTCATATCGGTATGACTAGGGCAATAGCGAGTATTAGCGGGCATTATTCCACTAGGTAGATCTTTCTACTGTTCTAGCTTTTAACACTTTCCGTGCCATTTTAAATTACGATAGTTTAGCGCCATACAAGCTTAACGTACCTTCTTTTTATTCTACTTAAAGCATTTCTCCAGCGTCGAGAGAAAAAGGAGAGTAAATAGCATTCTTTATTTTCAAAGAATTATTGTACTTAATGTATAAAATATTGAGGAACTTTTATGTAAAATAATCAAGTTACATTAAACAAAATATAATCAATGTGTGAGTGTGTATATATATTAGATATATAATTATATCAACTTTGTAAATAGTGAACTAATCTAATTTATTACATCTTATAACCATTGAAAGACCATTTATTTCGTCTTGGAGATATCGAGAAAATTAACTATAACATAATTAGGTAATTATTTTTTACATCTATTATAAAAGTATCCACTGAGCTGGATATTGTATCCCAGTACTGGATATTGTATCCCGATAGTATCCACAATTAAAAGCTGTGGTACAATCAAACAAGTTAGTTTAACATTACATTATATATTTAATGTTGAAAACAATACATCCAAGGTAGCAATGATTATCTGACAAATGTTGTCCCAATATTGCCAATGTTGTCCCAATATTGCCAATGTTGTCCCAATATTGCCAATGTTGTCTCAATATTGCCAATGTTGTCTCAATATTGCCAATGTTGTCTCAATATTGCCAATGTTGTCTCAATATTGCCAATGTTGTCTCAATGTTGTCCCAATATTGCCAATGTTGTCTCAATGTTGTCCCAATATTGCCAATGTTGTCCCAATATGGCCAATGTTGTCCCAATATTGCCAATGTTGTCTCAATGTTGTCCCAATATGGCCAATGTTGTCCCAATATTGCCAATGTTGGTCAAATATTGCCAATGTTGTCTCAATATTGCCAATGTTGTCCCAATATTGCCAATGTTGTCCCAATATTGCCAATGTTGTCCCAATATTGCCAATGTTGTCCCAATATTGCCAATGTTGTCCCAATATTGCCAACGTTGTCCCAATATTGCCAATGTTGTCCCAATATTGCCAATATTGGCACAAGAAACATTGCTACCTGGGATTACTCTTTGTGTTAAATTAGCCACAGGGTTTTAAATTATTTCACAGTGTAGTGGTAGGCTCACCACTTTGCAGCTTAGCAATGTGAGTAAGAAGTCGTACAACTACTTTATACGTCCTTAAAAGTTTACCGACTGATATTCTTCATTATCATAATTCATTCCAACCCACAGTAATTCTTTTTAAAGCTATTGGTCAATATCTATATTTCATTGTATTCTTCATGTTTCGTCCACACGATGTGAATGAAAACTACAAACAAAACTAGACTGTTTAAATATATTAATGTAGGTGAACATTTTGTGATAAAGGCATAAGACCTATATTGCTTACATCCTTACACTGTCTAAATTCATAGCATATTTCAATAGGTAACTGTTGTTATTCTATTAAAAGTTATTCTAGGCAACCTTAGTGCACATCGTGTGGTTTAACTCCATTTAGCTTTTCCTTGTGATGAATGCATCCATATCGAAGACAGGAGTGCTCCTTAGTAAACTCCTGACGAAGTGACTGTAAATAGCCCCTTTTCTATTGGCTTATTTTGTATATTTTAGGCTGCTTTAGAAGCCTTGTTGTGAGTCAAGAGAATGGTTAAACATTCCACCCCTGAGATTCAATAGTGTAGACTCTAGTGTGAATATCTGCTATTTTTACCTATAAATCTTTTATGTCTTTTATCATTTTATCTAGCACATCATAATTATGTTAGATATTATAAATATTTGTTGACCAATACTAAGTTACAAAATAAAAATATGTTTTTGTAACCCGTTCTTTCACTATCCTCTTACAGTTTGTACAGTGACTGATTTATTGCACAGTCAATGGTATTCCTACCAGGATCTTTGGCACTCCTGTAGGTGGCTGTACTCTACTTTTTTCTCCCCATAATAATAATTGTTTTGCGGCAAGTCCTCGTGAAAGCTATTAAATAAAAGGCAAAAGAATAGCGGAGAGAGTGCAAATTATTCCAGCTAAACCCTTTTTGAGGCATGGCAATTTTTGACTTGGTGATTGCCCGCAAAAGAACCAAATTGGCAATAAAAAATAGCAACTTGCAGGCTCTAGCCGAGAAACAGCTCATAGCTGCAATTATTCTATATTTTCCACGCTAATACAACACATTCATAAATCAGAAAGAAGAAGCATTAGATAAAAGTGAATCTACAATACACACGTTAATCAGACTGCATATGTTCCTTTACCAACTAAATGTCACGCTAGCTATTACTTGCAAGCTAATTTACCTACAGTGTGCATATTATCAGCTATAACCTTTGGCTAATAATAATGAACGGTGTGTCACTAATTGGATGCACGTATAAATGCATTACATGAAGAAAAGTAATTAGGACACTATTCCAAACTACAACTATGGATCTATTTGAAAAAAAAAGTAATTTTTATTCAATTCATCTTTTTGTAAATTCTTTCCCTAAATTGCAACATTTAATGTATATAAGATGGGTTTGATTCGAATAATTTTAATTATTGTTCGAAGTTAAGAACTTCGAACAATTTATAGTTCTTAACTAGTGAAATATTTTCTTACTCCGTGAACATTCTCAGAATCTTCTTGAAGGGCCGTACACACATAGGTTTTTTTTAAGTCTTTCAACCAGACTTTTTGCTAAGCCATGATACCTGCAGGTATCATGAATACCAACTGAAATAAATAATAATTATATCGTTTTTTCTTATATTCTCGTGGAAAAAGTAGGAGGAATTTAGCAAAAAGTCTGGTGGAAAAACTTAAAAACCCTCCTTGTGTACGGCCCTTTACGTCTCAGCAGATTAGACTTCACTCATGAGCGTAACCTACTGCAATACTTAATGTCACCTCCACGTGATAACCCTTCCAGTCTTTTTATTCACTTATCCTACAATATAATAGAGAATAGGAATTGCTGCACGCTCTATCCCCGATAATTCAGTTATCCTATCCTTATAGGATGCGCCACTCGAGTACAGCTAGCTACAAAACGATCCAACCCTCTACTGTACGATTATCAACACACTTAAAGCCATAAAAACTCCTTTAATACATCCTTCATTTTGATTATTAACTTCTTATATTCATTATTATTTATATAATAGAGAACACAGTCTTTGAGAGTGGGTAGGTGATTTAAGACACAGGGGTACCAACTGCTCCGCTCTCGAAGCGATCACAAAAATCGTTAGTGTATTTCATCAATGCATGTAGAGTAACAGCTTGTTAGAAAATTTGAAATTGAATCGACAAATGCCTTCTAGAGATCAACTGGTATTTGATAACTTGACTTTGCTGTCTGAATGAGATCAATAGTCAGCAGTTATATATTCGCTCTCTTGCTTATTTCTGTTTGGAAATAAGTGGATTGATCAGGTGTTGGTGTTAAAGAGGCATTCTTTCTGTAGACTATGCACGCATTTACGTCATGAATTTTCTGAAAAAGGAACACTTTTGCACTCGTTCACAGAATATTATATTATCCAGATGATTGATTGGGTGGAGATTTTTCATGAATTCATAAGCGATTGCATACGTGACAGAATAAAAGTTATTACCAATTACTTTAGATTCAGAATGGAACATTTATCTAATAAATGTTCTGATAGATTCAGTAAATGCATTAAACTTTAATGAATTTTAGCATCGATGTATTCCTCTTAAATTTTGTAAAATTTGAATCACGTGGAAGTGGAAGAAATTTAGTTATTTTTTAGTTTCTAATTAAATTACTCCATTACGGAATTGCTAAATTGAAATTAATTCGTTTAAGCAATATCTCTCATACGTTTTCTTCCACTTCTTTCTTCGCTTTCTTCTCATTCCCTTTTGTGCGTTTTTTTACCCCGTCTGTGTTTAGATCTGTTTGCAGCATTAACCATCGCTAATGCCTGGTCCATATCTTAGGCGCATATTAGGTCGTATCTTTACCACGGGACTCTGAATGTGTCGTTTGGGTGTCGTAATTCCCCTTGAAGATGGCACTGGGAACAGGTGCTGGGCTATCACTTCGTTCTGTTTTTCTCTCATTGATGTACTAAATTGAACAAACAAATTCACCTCAGACTGCAGTACGGCCTGTGGAAACAAGAATATGGAAATGACTCTTTGAGGGGAGAAGAGGCTTTAACTCTTAATCTATGTTAAATCACCACAAAAAAATATTATATACCCTACTTTACATATAATAACTAAGCGATTGAAGAACTTATAAAAAATCATTCATACAAGAAGCTTCTTAATTTATGTTAAATCACCACAAAAATGGAATGTTATATACCCTACTTTCCTTATAATAACTAAACAATTGAAGAATTAAAAAAATAAGTCCTTAATACAAAATAAATCATCAAATTTAAAAGATGAGAAAATTTAACTTCCCTTAAAATTTACTGAACAATTGAAGATCTTTAAAAAACTATAAAAAATCAGATTTTGAGAAAGATTCAAGTGTTGTACAAAAATGTAGGATTTTAAGCTTCAGAATGTGTAATAAGATTGTGAATATGTTATCTTGGCTACTGACCTTCACCCGCTGTGACGTGTTACACACCGAGGAATGCGATGAAAGGAATAGGCATGACACTGACTGACCAGAGGAAATGAATCTCATTTGAATGGTATCACAATATTCCTAAGGGACGGAGGTGATTGACACTTAGGTAATTGACTGATGCTTTGATATATAAAGTAGACTCTTTTCAGTGTGATGCTATAAGAAAACTTGTGATAAAAATGTCTTTTGAAACAAATTGATGTAGTAAAAGTTTTTAGAATTATAAATTAGTTCAAACAATTCTTAAATTGTATCTTGTGTTTGCTACAATGAATATATTAAAATGTTTTTTTTTAATTAAGCATATCGTGAATATATTAACTTGTGTTACACTCTACCAATGAAGCTAGTGCCAAACTTGTAGGCTCTAAAGCCGTTCCACTGGTAAAGCTAGAGCAAGAGCTGTAGGTTCTAAAGCAGTTCCACTGGTAAAGCTAGTGCCAGAACTGTAGGTTATAGCCCTAATGTATATGCTCTAAAGCAGTTCCACCGGTAAAGCTAGTGTCAGAACTGTAGGTTCTAGCACTAGATCTATAGGTTCTAAAGCAGTTCTTCTTTTTATGAAGACTGATAGTCTGTGAGAGCTTTTTACTCAATTTACCGGAGACGTCAGCAAAAATCAGCACACTGACGTCTTTCAGTCAGTGAAGAGCCTCTTTTATTTCTCTCTGTGTGTCACCCCTGAGAATTGGAGAGAAAATATGATTTAATGTATTCCTCCGGAGCAAAAAGAAGAAATAACCTAAAAACTATCGCACAGAAAATAAAACTAACGTGAACATTTAGGAGATGATTGACAATGATGTGCCGGTATGGAAATTATATGAAAATTATACTGCGTTACAAAAAGAAAACTTCTTAAAGAAATTATAATTATTATAGGTAACAAAATTGAATGCATTTGAGTGGGTAACTTATTTATTTAGCTATGATGAATTTTGAGATGTTTGTTGAAATTTTTTGCAGAACTTTTTATATCTGAAACATAATTGAAATCACATTAGATAAATATATTTCGCATTCGTAAAAAATCATTTACAGTTGATTTATCGGTGGTTCCTGTATATTTATGTTCAATAATATGACTCAATTCTCGGAATAATTGGAATATTCCCGGGCCGGCTACTTATCCACTCTGCTTGCATGGGAGGATTTCGTCAAATTTTCGGTCAGGGGTTTGGAATGTGTAGGAATTGCGGCCACTTTGCATAAATTGTCACAGTCCGTTTGCTGGAATGGAAAAAAAGGGAGTGGCGGAATGTTTGCTTTTGATTGACTCACTTTTCCACCTCAAGAATTTGAGGTGAAGAAAAAGAAACGCGGATGGAAGAAGAAGAAACTCAGAAAGTAACAAAAGGAAAAGCAAAGCTGACCAACGAAGAATTAGAGGGACACTGTATGATCTTAAATGATACATTTTAACAATGTTAATAATAACAAATATTAATTACAATTATGCTAATTAGTAATAATGCATGAAAATGGCAGAGATGTAGAACTAAGAATAATGTTTATGTGTTATAACTACCATAGCAAGAAGGATGTATTCCTGGGATATTAGGGTTTATTCAAGGAATAAATTCCTTTTCCCTGGGAAATTAATGTATGCAAGTGTTACTAATATATTTTTTCTTCTAAGACAAATTCAAAATTTAAATTCAATTCGAATATTTTTTATTGAATATTTCTTCAACAAAAGTTTTATTAGTGTCATAGTAATCAAAATCAATAGAAACAAATTATTATAAAATGATTATTTTTGTCTCTTTTGCACTAAAAAATCTTAACTCTTTCTATAGTTTCTTCCCTAAATATCTCAATCGTTGACTAACCGCCTGCTGATGGATCCCACCACCTTCATTGCTCCCTCGGGGCTCCCATCCATCATGGCCCGGCTGCCGTGAACCAAACTGGCCACTCCAAAGCCCCAACTTTGGAAATCGAAGGCCAAAGTTGATCCAAGGTAAGCCGTGGTTGGATGGGGACAGACATTCTACCTCATTGACATTTCGCTCACACTGAGCTATTCCAGCCAGCCATCTAATTCAACTGTGGTGCTCTGGGGCCCTATCCGCAGTCTGAAGTCCCAGAAAAATGACCTCTATGCCACCACTGCATAAGGCTCACAATTGACACTTCCTTTCTATTCATTCAAAACTCGATATCTGGACTTCTGGAGAAAACTTAAATATGGAAATTACAAGAAAACTTGCGCGGAAACTTAGCCCACGAGAGAAGCTTTTGGGTCTGGACTCTAACGCTCTAACTTTTTTCGACAGTTCCTTTTTCGAAGAGGTCCGTTAAACGGCTAGGCTTATTTTAGCATGAATATCAGCGGCTGTAAAACGCGCTGAAAAATGTATAAGAGTCGCTTCTGTGGATATGGGGTAAGTTACGAATTATCAGTCGGTTTCACATTTTCGGTCATATAAGAAAAAAATGATATAATACTAATTAAAATATAAATTAAACAATAACTATTATATCGTTTTTCTCATATGACCGAAGATGTGAAACCGACCGATAATTGTGAAGATGAATAAATTTACATTAATACTATAGTGAGTGGAATATCACTCACTATTCTTTTATATTTCACCTTAAACAAAAATATTTAATCTATAAACTCTAAATATTTATTCATTCTAATAAATTTATATATGATTGAATTAATAATAACTTCTTAAATTCAAACTTTATTTCATTTTATAGAACGGAATTATATGAGAAGGATGAAGAAAACAAATTAATTATATTATATCAAATGTATATTCTATTTATTTCTTACATTTCTAATTTATTGAATGAATAATTTTTATTTATTCATCAGAGAAGATAAAGAAATAAAGATAAAAATAATAAAAGTAAACTGTGGTAAAAATTAAATTATTAATGGTAATTTAATAGTATCGAATATTGAAGAAAATGATGTAAAATCATATTTATTTATAATAATAATATTTACATATTGAAAGAAACTACAAGAAAAATTTTCGAATAAAATAAATAAATAGAAATAAATAATTGCATTTTTAACAGGTAAAAGTAAATGAAATATTCGAAGTAATTACCCTAGATTAATGAACTGAAATATCCTTTTCATTTTCTTCACTCGACTAAGGGACAAATTTATACATAAATTGCATTGAATTGAGCTTAAAAATGACAATTAAATCTCATCTAATTCTATATTCCATTAGCAACTAATCACTTTAAATGAAGTGGCTTTCCTTCCTTTCACCAAATTGGCTTTCTATATTCTTCAAACCCTCCAAGCTATTCATTAAATGGATAATAGATTGATATGATGCTTAAATTCTTCTCATCTCCACACGTCTCATTAAATATCTAAGGTGTTGACAAGTAACCCTTTCGGTACTTCAGTTCCTTGGCAACCTTTGAGCCGACTGATTGCTTTGCAAAATCTATGAATTCGCAATGTGGCCATAATTCGACTTAAACCGATAGTGATATGCTCGCACTATCTGATATTGAAATTTGGGGAGAAGGGGGCTTAGAAAATGGTGAAATAGATTTAGTTTTAAAAACTTCTAATAATGATTTGAAAAACGGATTGAAATGAAAATTAATATATTCATAATTTTGTATAATGATTTAGAAAAAGGATAGAATTAACAAAGATAAAAATATGTTAAATTAAAAAAAACTTTAAATAATGATTTTATAAATTTATCACAGAGTAAAATTAATTTAATTTTAATAATTTTCTAATATGAATTGTTTTGTTAATATATATGACTTTGTTAAAAAGTAACGTTAGCGACTGTGTCACATATCTATCGGTTATCTGACCTACCAACTGCTAACCGATAATTGTGAGATTACGGGGGAATCATCCAGGAACATTCCCGGAATATTTATTTTCGATTCGTGATATAAATGTAGAATGAGAAAATTGATAATCAGTGGGGTTTGGCAGAAGATAAGTTAGTTAGTTACCAAACAAAATAAAATATAAAGGAATATATTTTGCGATGAATTATTAAAATATTTAATATTTAAAGACATTTTGCAATGTTAATTATTTTCTATTATTATGGTTACGTTAATTTAATTTCCTTTCTCACTTCACTCTCTCCTTTCTCACTTCACTCTCTCTTTTCTCACTTCACTCTCTCCTTTCTCACTTCACTCTCTCTTTTCTCACTTCACTCTCTCTTTTCTCACTTCACTCTCTCCTTTCTCACTTCACTCTCTCTTCTTTCTCACTTCACTCTCTCCTTTCTCACTTCACTCTCTCCTTTCTCACTTCACTCTCTCCTTTCTCACTTCACTCTCTCCTTTCTCACTTCACTCTCTCCTTTCTCACTTCACTCTCTCCTTTCTCACTTCACTCTCTCCTTTCTCACTTCACTCTCTCCTTTCTCACTTCACTCTCTCTTTTCTCACTTCACTCTCTCCTTTCTCACTTCACTCTCTCCTTTCTCACTTCACTCTCTTCTTTCTCACTTCACTCTATCCTTTCTCACTTCACTCTCTTCTTTCTCACTTCACTCTCTCCTTTCTCACTTCACTCTCTTCTTTCTCACTTCACTCTCTTCTTTCTCACTTCACTCTCTCCTTTCTCACTTCACTCTCTCATTCCTCACTTCACTCTCTCCTTTCTCACTTCACTTTCTCCTTTCTCACTTCACTCTCTTCTTTCTCACTTCACTCTCTCCTTTCTCACTTCACTCTCTTCTTTCTCACTTCACTCTCTTCTTTCTCTCTTCACTCTCTTCTTTCTCTCTCCATATTTTTCACTTCTGTTCTCCATCATCAAACGGCGGAAAAGATTGATTTTGCCTAAAGTAATTATCAGAAAATCGCTTGCTACGATACGTTGTAAATGATTTGCTACGATACGTTGTAAATGATTTGCTACGATACGTTGTAAGTGATTTGCTACGATACGTTGTAAATGATTTGCTACGATACGTTGTAAGTGATTTGCTACGATACGTTGTAAATGATTTGCTACGATACGTTGTAAATGATTTGCTAGGATGTGTTGTAAATGATTTGCTACGATACGTTGTAAATGATTTGCTATGGTACGTTGTAAATGATTTGCTAGGATACGTTGTAAATGATTTGCTATGATGCGTTGTAAATGATTTACTACGATACGCTGTAAATGATTTACTACGATACGTTGTAAATGATTTACTACGATACACTGTAAATGATTTACTACGATACGTTGTAAATGATTTACTACAATACGTTGTAAATGATTTACTACGATACGTTGTAAATGATTTGCTATGATGCGTTGTAAATGATTTGCTACGATACGTTGTAAATGATTTGCTAGGATGCGTTGTAAATGATTTGCTACGATACGTTGTAAATGATTTGCTAGGATATGTTGTAAATGTTTTGCTACGATACGTTGTAAATGATTTACTACAATACGTTGTAAATGATTTGCTACGATACGTTGTAAATGATTTGCTACGATACGTTGTAAATGATTTGCTACTGTACGTTGTAAATGAATTGCTACGTTACGTTGTAAATAATTTGCTGCGATACGTTGTAAATGATTTGCTAGGATACGTTGTAAATGATTTGCTACGATACGTTGTAAATGATTTGCTACTGTACGTTGTAAATGATTTGCTACGATACGTTGTAAATGATTTACTACGATACGTTGTAAATGATTTGCTAGGATGCGTTGTAAATGATTTGCTACGATACGTTGTAAATGATTTGCTACGATACGTTGTAAATGATTTACTACGATACGTTGTAAATGATTTGCTACGATACGTTGTAAATGATTTGCTACGATACGTTGTAAATGATTTGCTACTGTACGTTGTAAATGAATTGCTACGTTACGTTGTAAATAATTTGCTGCGATACGTTGTAAATGATTTGCTATGATGCGTTGTAAATGATTTGCTACGATACGTTGTAAATGATTTGCTAGGATGCGTTGTAAATGATTTGCTACGATACGTTGTAAATAATTTGCTAGGATACGTTGTAAATGATTTGCTACGATACGTTGTAAATGATTTACTACGATACGTTGTAAATGATTTGCTACAATACGTCGTAAGTGATTACAACGTATGAAGTTTTTTTTCTAAAGTGACAAATAAAAATAGGTTTCAAATACATCAAACAATGGAAAATGCTCGCATTTAAACCTCAAATAACAGTTAACTGTTCTAACTGTGAATGTTAGCGAAAATGAATCCTCCTTGTATCTCATAAACAGTGCGTAATAATATTGCTGTTCATTTAGATATTGTGTTACGTAATTATTCATGGTGAATTATTATTGTTATTATTTGAACAAACAATGTGCCTAGGTAATAACAAGCTAGAAACAAAATAATAATTAAAAGCATTGCAACGGAATTATCATATGTGATATAAATAAATACAACGAAAATGATTCTCCTTTTAAATCTAAAATACTAACTGTTATATAACTATTTTTTAAACATACCTGCAATAAAACTTTCTCAAGATCATTTATCAGAGTTTGTTGTAAGAAATGGAATAATGGTGTTGGTGTTTAACAGTAGCATCATTCGCTATTAATTTCATCTACGAGACAATAGTTATTGCTATGGTAATCTCGCACCTCATCATAACACCATGTTTTTACCGCGCCAATACGCTTACCGCAAAACAAAAGACGATCGCCACCGCAAAGATCACAAATACAGGTGCCATAAATGTATGATACTATGTATAACTAGCATATATACAGTATTTGAATACTTATCAATGATATAAAGTGTTATTATATGTTTCACACGGCTTTTAATGTTAATAGGTTAAGTGCATTGGCTGTGTTTATAAACAAAGTGTTGCCATATATCCACTACGAAGATCACTCTAGCGCACGTGTTATTGTTTACGTTTATCCAGACCGCAAGTTGCATCATTCATCTCTATTATTACTGCTCTATCTCTCACTCACATTATTAATCATCGCAGTGTTTTGATAATAACTCAATAATAGGAGTCGTTTACGTTCACCCTTTCGACTTGCTCCAATTGGGTGGTAGGAGTTGAATTCAAAATGTAACACTGCAGTTGAAATATAGGTTGGAATTAATAGATAGTATCTTGAAAAGGGTTCCTAGCATTGAAATATTAATAGCGTTCTTTTCCCCTATTTTGACAAGAGGTTCTAGAAGCTGCAGATCGAGTGCTGTTTTTTGGGGAGATCTACAAGGGGTTCTCTCAATTTTTGATTAATTGTCCTCCTGATTAAAAGATGGCTTGCAATTTGGTTAAGTAAACATTGGAATCGATGCAGTGGCTTCTGAAATATAAATATGGAGAGACATAACTATTTTTAGGCACATGTTTTGAGACTAAATCCTAGCAATATTCAGGATTTCTTTTACAGTATATTCACTTTACATTTATTAAATTGAACTTCCTTTTAATTCTACACAATTCATTCCAAAAAAATCTTGTTTTAAAAATATATCAAATACATTATATTCAACGAAGTAAATTATCATTTTGTTAAAATTGTAAATGCAATTTGATTAATTAATCTGCAATTCACGGTAACTGAGAGGAGATTTAGTTAATTTCGATAACTGAGTATCTCCCCCGATTGCGCTATGAGAAGTTCAATTGTTTGTACCGATGCGCTGTACGTAACTTTGTGAAGACTGTTAAGACATTCATGAGAATGAACTGACCAACTGACATGAACTGTCTAAGTTCTGTGAAGGTACTGTCACTAGTTGATGTGATCATAACTAGTGAAGGTGCATCATAACTAGTAAAGGTGCATCATAACTAGTGAAGGTGCATCATAGCTAGTGAAGGTGCATCATAACTAGTGAAGGTGCATCATAACTAGTAAAGGTGCATCATAGCTAGTGAAGGTGCATCA
Organism: Caprella mutica; assembly: GCA_947561585.1. Classification (NCBI taxonomy): domain Eukaryota; kingdom Metazoa; phylum Arthropoda; class Malacostraca; order Amphipoda; family Caprellidae; genus Caprella; species Caprella mutica. The sequence goes on from CANNZV010002838.1 coordinate 55,300, forward strand.
TAACTAGTAATTTGGACCCAATGATGTGAGCACAAAGTACTAGTTGACGTGATTTATATGACTAGCTTAAATGATATATTTCATATAATTTGAGACATCATAACTAGTATTAGGCACATCATAACTAGTGTTAGACACATCATAACTAGTGTTAGGCATATAATAACTAGTGTTAGGCACATCATAACTAGTGTTAGACACATCATAACTAGTGTTAGGCACATCATAACTAGTGTTAGGCATATAATAACTAGTGTTAGACACATCATAACTAGTGTTAGGCACATCATAACTAGTGTTAGGCATATAATAACTAGTGTTAGCATATAATAACTAGTGTTAGGCACATCATAACTAGTGTTAGGCACATCATAACTAGTGTTAGGCACATCATAACTAGTGTTAGGCACATCATAACTAGTGTTAGGCTCATCATAACTAGTGTTAGACACATCATAACTAGTGTTAGACACATCATAACTAGTGTTAGGCACATCATAACTAGTGTTAGGCATATAATAACTAGTACTCTATGCTCAATCATGGGTGTTTCTTGAAAAGAAAATCAATACCTAACATTTATTTCATTTTGAGAGAAGTGGACTGTTCTTCATTCTGATTTTTGACGGTTGGGAATTTACGAATAATCTAGTTACTGAATTACCTTTCACCTCGATATTGAGAGCAGTAATTAATTATGCAAAATTGTCTTTTGAACAATCAAACAGGTGTTGAACTTTCAATAATTTAGAAATTGTTTATACCAATTGCTTATCAATTGGTTTGACCTAAAAGTTTTAAAAAGAGTTTAATTTATCACTATTCCTTTCTACCTTTTTTATCAATAGTCTCTATAGTCCCCCAACCCTTCTTCAGGCACAACCCCCACCCCTTCCCCCACTCCCTCCCCCCTAATTAATTTAAGGAGAGGTAATAAGTGACGAAATCCTTTCAAAGTCTCGTCACTAGATGGGAGAAGAAGCCAATCATCTCTCACTGAGTGACGATTAGTCAATCGTCTGCTAGACAACCACTCGCACGATTGGAGTTCAACCCCATTGATTGAATTCAACCTCAGTGGTTGAATTCAATGACTATTGATGGTAGAAAACAGTTTTTTGGCAATAAAACACTGCTAAACTGAAAAATGAATTTGAAGATAAATAATTTTATTGATGAAAAACAAAAAATATGATAGAAAATTTATTATTTAAATTAATTATTTGATATAACTCAGAATAAAGAGGATAAATGAGTTATTTAAAATAAATAAAATATTCCACGGAGATAAAAGATGAAATAATAATAAATATTCGATTCAATATCTAATGAGTATTTAACAAATTAATATTATGAATGTTGTGTCTTTTATTTTGAATGATATAGACATATAAAGTAACTACCCAACGCCTTCCCATCTCTTCACTCTCCATCTCTTCACTCTTCACTCCACGTCTCTTCACCCTTCACTCCACGTCTCTTCACCCTTCACTTCCTACCTCTTCACCCTTCACTCCACGTCTCTTCACCCTTCACTCCACGTCTCTTCACCCTTCACTCCACGTCTCTTCACCCTTCACTTCCTACCTCTTCACCCTTCACTCCACGTCTCTTCACCCTTCACTCCACGTCTCTTCACCCTTCACTCCCCATCTCTTCACCCTTCACTCACCATCTCTTCACCCTTCACTTCCCATCTCTTCACCCTTCACTTCCCATCTCTTCACCCTTCACTCCCCATCTCTTCACCCTTCACTCACCATCTCTTCACCCTTCACTTCCCATCTCTACACCCTTCACTTCCCATCTCTTCATCCTTCACTTCCCATCTCTTCACCCTTCACTCACCATCTCTTCACCCTTCACTCCCCATCTCTTCACCCTTCACTTCCCATCTCTTCACCCTTCACTCCCCATCTCTTCACCCTTCACTCCCCATCTCTTCACTCCCCATCTCTTCACCCTTCACTCCCCATCTCTTCACCCTTCACTTCCCATCTCTTCACCCTTCACTCAAAGTTCCACATGACTGAAAAGTTACTTGGCATCATCAATTATTTTGTATCTTTTGTTATGGTCCAAACTTCATCGGGCAGATTATACCTAACCCCTTCACCCCCATCCCTCATGTCTCATTGGGGGAGGGGAGGGGGTGAATAAGTAATATCAACGATATCACCTCAAAATTAGTACAATGACAAGCTCAATGGAATTACACTCTAGTAAAAAAAATTCTCCTACAGTATACAGATTCAAATGCTACACTAAATAATTATTTCTACAATGTTACTTCAATATCTATAGAAAATTATGTAAAAAAAATTGTTACAGCAATAGAAGTTCAACATTTTTAATATTAAGTAACAGTTAAATACCTCTCCAATTCTATGTAACATTGGTTATCATTTTCAATATTATATAACAATGTAATACCTCTCCAATTCAATGTAACATTTGTTATCATTTTCAATATTAATAATAATTTAATTCCTCTCCAATTCTATGTAACATTGGTTATCATTTTCAATATTAATAGCATTGTAATTCCTCTCCAATTTTGTGTAACATTGGTTATCATTTTCAATATTATATAACAATGTAATACCTCTCCAATTCAATGTAACATTTATCATTTTCAATATTGATAATAATTGAATACCTCTCCAATTCTATGTAACATTTGTTAATATTTTCTATATTAATAACAATGTAATTCCTCACCAATTTTATGTAACATTGGTTATCATTTTCAATATTGATAATAATTGAATACCTCTCCAATTTTATATAACATTGGTTATCATTTTCAATATTGATAATAATTCAATACCTCTCCAATTCAATGTTACATTGGTTATCATTTTCAATATTGACAATAATTTAATACCTCTTCAATTCTCTCTAACATTGGTTATCATTTCCAATATTGATAATAATTTAATACCTCTCCAATTCTCTCTAACATTGGTTATCATTTTCAATATTGATAATAATTTAATACCTCTTCAATTCTCTCTAACATTGGTTATCATTCTCACTTCAGTGCTCAATATCCTCTACAAAATAGACCAATAGTCTTTTTTTCGTTCCTTTTTGTTATGACTGAAATGGCGCAAATCAATGCGTAGAACTTACACTCGTGTCATGTATAAGAAATGAGTCATTATGATCAGGAGTATCAAAACACATAATAAATTCAGGAACCAATTGCCGATATACTTATGCTAAGAGGAAGCTAGTTATTGGTTTATTCCCATGGAATCTAAAACATAAAGATTCGGGGAAGTAATATCAGTCTTTTTAGAATAATTATTGTAGTAAGAGATTTTAATTTTAATTATTTTAGTTATAAATATTTTTTTCATTGATTGAAAGTATTTATAAATATTTTTCTTATAATGTGTATGTTTTAATGTGTTTTAGATAGGAATATTTAACATTTATATATAAGTTTTTATCGTAAAACATCAGTTAACCCTTCCAATACTAAGACATCATACAAGTCCCATTTCAAGAGATATATTTTCCCTAAAGACCGGATAAACACAAGTGTACGCTTTCATTAGTTCAGCACTATTGTGTTTTTTTTATTGTTTAATAATTTTATGCCCCCATGGGCTCTATCCTGAATCTGTCTGTGGTGAATGGAAGAGAAGGGGGGTGGCGTCCCTTGGGCCCCGAACTGTTGTAATTTGGATTATGGATTGTCTTTTTTCATTATTACCATGTTTATCATTTTTTTAACGCTACTTGCAGTTTTAGAGGATAGCGCTAGGGTTATGCTCTTCAACTACGAGGTCTTAGATTTTTGTGTTAGGTAGGCTCGTAGGCTTCATTTACTATCACCTCTTCATTTTCCTCTTCCATCCGTGAGTGCAGCCACCGGTGCTTGTGTCCCGTTTCGTCACATTCCTTGGTAAGTGACTGCATTCACGGAGTAGCTTTTTTGTATCCATGAGCATTGTCACCGACGGTGGTAAGTGACTTTGTTCATGGAGCCACTTTCCTATCTGACTGCTTCTTCTAGTCCCTTGTACTTAATTTCCTTTTGACGTCAGCGATATGGCCTTTGGTTCCGAAGCAGACGTTAAACCCCTACTAAAATAAAAAATAATAATTTTATTTGCCAATATATTACAAGAATCTCATAAATTAATAAAAACATTTTTTTATCCTTTTGATGATTTTCTAAAAAAAATCGTTGAAACTACTCCCACATGCACAGTATAATCATCATCTTCCATTGATTGCTAATCTGTTTCATTATGAGGTATGAAATGATTCTCTTCATCCATTTTAGAATTTTAGAAATGTGCCTCAGTCTTCAGTTTCTAATTTTCTTTCTGTTAATTTGTTCTAATTGTCAGGTAATTAGAAGCCAATTTAAAAAGTAATTTAAGTTCCCTTCTTCTAAAAATATTCATGGAATACCTCCAACCTTAATTCTTATTAAGATTTAATTATTATTCAGATGAAAATGAATATATGTAGGGTTTACATTTTATATTAAAAAATGTGTATAATAAAAATATAATGAGACATATATTACATCTAATTAATAATTTCATATTCAATTCGTCGAATAGTAAATGGCTGAAATCCTCTTGGATGACAATTCCAACTCTTCGTGATATAACGAGCACCAATACCTAATAACTCAATAGTGATTTTGTTGTTAAAGTGGCCATTACCTAATACTACCAATAAGTTTAGGGATAATTGGCCCGTGACATCATTATATTCCTAGCATGGCAATACCAGGTATGGAATTACAGACCACCAGCCAAATCAATCTCACGGTGAGTGTCTTTGACAGCCTGGCCCTTTTTTCCGCCTATTAGGTAACAGTGGAGCGGATTGACTCGCTGCTAATTTATGGTTATCAGTTGCACCTGATAGAAGGTGGCGTGCGTTTCATTCTCCAGTACAGCTATTGAAACAACGCCAATTAAGGTAAAAACTTAAAAAGAACGTGTTGCATTGCTTAATAAACGGTAGACAATTGGTATATCGATAACAGGGGAGAAATGAAATAAACTTTTTATTAGAAGAGGTTGGAAGTCTAAAAGGAACTATAATTGCGACCTTAGATTTTTAATTTTAGAAAGTAAACATTAGAGGATTGAAAAAGTGTAATAATAACACTTATGTTTATAAATACAGTAACTGTTTCCACTCACTTTTTCTCCATGTAAATAGATTGCACTGTAAGTTTTATTTATTTATGCCTACAAAGAAGAAAATACAGAAATAAATGGCTTATCAATACATCCCATTGAAAGGCTTAGGCCTATTCTGTGTACTGAATTAATTAATGTGAACATTCGAATTCACAGGCAGGTTCTATTCAGACTAAATTCAATAGAAAGATACCAATTGATTTTTAATTCATTTATGTATGATAAAAAAAGGCCGAAGTCAATTCGTTGCAATATGTTGAAGCAATGAAATAAAATGATTGGAAATTCAATTTATTTATCATTTTTATCGCCATAGTAAATAAAATATTAACGTCAAAATGTATATTAAAAAGTGGTGAAAATTAACTGAAATTTTATGTATAACTCTTAATTTTCCTGTTCGAGATTGGAACTTTTCAACGTATGTTTTGGTTGTTTTGAATAGTATTAAATGTTTATAGAATAATAGCAATCTATTTTTCTCAATTTCTTATTTAATGTTTTGAACACATATATGTCCCACTTGCGGCCAACGTCACTTGACTAGTGGTTCGTATGAGCCTCACTAGTCAAATAAAAATATTGTTAAGTATGAGTTTTTAGAAAGTCAAACTCCTGAATAATTAAAATAACCATTCATGAAGCATTAATGGGATTGGAATCAATTTACTTTCAAGCAATATAGAAATTAAGTGACATATTTAAGTCCCGGTAATATAATTTATTCGCATTGCCAAAATTTCTCGTATAAAAAGAATGCACATAAATAAGTAATAGAATGACTATAAGACATTTGATTATAAGTAGGGTTGTGACAATATGCGTTTAAAATCATAGATCCTGAGAATATTATAGACGGAGAGAAATAACAGTATTGAATCCTTCTAAATCAGCGGTATAGAGTATTCGATAACATTGTATTTCGTTTTGTCTATGATATTCCTAATATCTATGATTTTAAAAGCATATTGTCACAACTCTGATGATAAGGCAGTTTATTTATAGTTATTAAAATACTGTGACGCATATAGTTTATTGTATGTAGTTTATTATCGCTTTCATTTTTTACAATAATTCGATATTTAAAAAAATCTACTTTTTATAGAGAACTAAATTTAACAATCAACATATTTGTACAATTTATTCAAAATAACTATGGAACATTTGAAATGAATTATACAGTTTTAACATTTCAATTATTTTTTGCGTATAACGTGCTATTTAACATAAATAGTAATTCACAATTTACATAGTTATTTAATAATTCAATTATCAGTAACCAGTTTTCATGTCATCATCTACTTACCTATTAATGGTTACCTACATTTGATTGATACATACGGGTAATGGAATAACTACCTATTACTCTACAATGGATTGGCATTGGCAAAATATAACGCATATCTTTTGGGCTGGAGTGATAGGGGTCGAAATACACCATTTTAACCTTAAATTAAAAAAGTTAACTTTTTTGATTAATTATGACTCACTTCAATTTGAAATTGACTTTTTTTTAATTTGAGGCTAAAATGGTATGAAAGTTAATTTGATAGTATTACCGGCCGGTAATTTGTCTCCCGGTAATTTTATCCAGCGGTAATTTGACTCCCAGGTAAATTGACCATCATGTAATTTGAACTCTGTTATTTGATTATTGGATGATGCACTTAATTAAATATTATTTAAGTATTATGTAACCATGCTCGATATTTTAGGATAAATTCATTAGTTTATTGCTTTCAGAATAATTTTTCTGGATTCTTCAAATCGCTTGAAAAGCCAACTGCTGCAGCCGCTTTTACATCAAAAAATGTCCAAAGTCATTTAAACTAATCGTGTAAAATAGTATTTGAATATACTGGAATCAAATACGGGGTCAAATTACCAGGAGGTCAATTACCAGGGGTCAAAATTACCTAGCACCGTTGTTTCATGTACTGTCAGAGAAAAGAGTTTTCGTGTGATGCTAATTTTTGAAATCACAGTTTTCTAATTTCCTTTTATTTTCAAATTCATAAATTTGTCATCGAGTCCCCAGACCAATTTAAAAACATTTACAAGCATTAAAATTGATAAAGTTTATTTTCTGGTAAGGTGAAATTAGTGAACTGTCTTCAATCATTACGGATACACTTTCTTTGACTGTATACATTATACAGTGTATTACGCATACACCATTCATGCATGTATCTTTTTATTTAAACACACATAATATACAGCTGTAAACGTTTATTGATTTAAATTTAACTACTATAGATTATTGGAGAATACATGTGCTCTATTACTTTTTTTATCTTATAATTTTTTTGGACATTACTTGCAAAAAGATTAGAATTATGATGATAATCAAGACAGAATATTTTGACTTAAAATTTTCTGTTTAGGTTACTGTGTTTTATGAGATAAAAAAAACACGTCATTGAATATATGCCGTTCAACTGTCAATATATGATTATAAATTACCAATTAGAACACAAAGCAATAATGCACAAAAAAAAGGCATTAGGTAAATAACAATAAATAATATCAGGCAGGGGTGAAAAGTGCCTAGTCATGCTGAGAAGCGGTCCTTTTATCCTTAATCATAATGATTCATTTTGGCTCCTGATTGCCAACTTTAGAACTTTCTTTAGTCTCATTTTCTGGGTTTATTTAATGGAAAAAGAGTCTTATTGACAAGTACAAATCGGGCACAAGGATGGAATTTAGAACCGAGTGGTCGTATTTCGGAGGGTTTGTGAAATGTCTTAAATCCCGGGATTCAAAAGATAATTAATGAAGCAGTATAAGTTGCGTCTATAGATTCAGAAGCAGTAATAAGTTGTAGCAGGGATTTTAAAATACTATAGTAACTTTTCAAAGAAAAAATGGTCGGCAAAAAACAACATGGATTCATTTTAATTTAGATGAATTCATTAAACCTCTTTTATTAAAATATATTCTTATAATATATATTGACATAAACAGTCTTATTTACAGACGTTGTTTAAATATTTCTTTCTAATTATAGTTTCTAAAGTTATTATTCGACAGGATAATATTTTATAAACGAATGGTTACAAACATAAAAAATAAATCTTCATCTCAGTTGAGATGTTTATATTTTTTAAATTTAATTATTATAAACTACAAACAAAATAACGTCTAAATACTTATAACAGTATCCATTTCTATGCTATGAGTAAATAATAGATAATGATAACCATTGGAAAAAGGCCTACAGATATATTATTTGCTTTTAATTAAAGTAACTACAAACAAAGCAATATCGCTTTCAATCTTATAAATAGAAAATAGAAAATGATAACCAATGATAGAAGGCCAGCAGATAACTTTCAATTGATTATTTGTTTTAAATTAAAATAACTGAGAATTATAAACTATCCCTTTCTACTATAAGTAAATAATAGAAAATGTTAACCATTGGAAAAAGCTTAGAGATAACTTTTCAATGTATTATGTGCAATTATTAGAATATGATGACCTGAAAATAACAACCATTGCATCTCCAGACTCAATTCATCATCTGGGCCTGCATATTTGATATGTTTTGGATGATTAGTTCCACTAACACACACTACACACAGGGACACGAAAACACACTCTGGTGGCTGACTGATTACACACTAAAGACTAGCACACTTAGGTGTGTTCATTCATGATATACACACATTGCCGTGTGTTGGAATTAAACACCAACCCAGAGAGAAAGTTAGGGGAAGGTTATCGAAAATTGACCTAATAGTTTTTGATATTTGGTTAATATATTTTAAGATGATAGAAATAGGTATCAATTAATATTGATGTTATACAATTCTTTTGACTCAATAATCATTTATAACATTAAAGTTGCATATATATTATTTATTTGTTAGTTATTATTTATACAAGGAAATACAGTATTTAATAATTATCAAATATATACGTGATGTATTAGTTGGATGTAACTAATAATGGTTGCTGAAAGGTTTTTAGCCGATAAATGTCGCCATTGTTACCTTTGCAGATGTGAAAGGTTATGTTTTACCCGGCATTTATTTATTTATCATCTTGTTATTCGCATAACTGAAAAAGTATTCAACCAAATTGCATCAAATTTGGTGGGACGATTGGTTATTATCCAGTTCATTAGATTTTGGGTGCGAACAGGTCAAAGGTTGGGGTCAAGGTCATTTATAACTCAAGTTTTATTGGATGGTCAAAGTCATTTATAAGTGGCGGCGAAGGAAAGCGCTCTACCGGGCGTTATGTAATCTATAGTTTTCTATGATTTTGTCAGGATACAGTCGTAGTAAATGGGGTAAGTTACGAATTATTGAACAGTTTATTATAATTTTATATTATCGAAGACGTGGAATAGTTCGATTATTCGTAACTTACCCTTTCCTGTATTTTTTCATGGTCAGGCAATTAGATTTATAGGTTAATTAATTAGTTTTACAGGTGTGATTATGACGTATGTACATGCAGTAGCTCTATTTAAAAAAGGTACACTGAGAAAAAATTACGAGTCAAATTGACTCAAAATTTGTGTTTTCAGTTTGTCCGAAAACCGACTCGAAAATGTGAGTCAATTTGACTCATCCTAATATTTTACTCAAAAACAATAGTCATATTGACTCCTAATTCATAGTCAGATTGACTCAGGTAGAGTCAATCAAGAAAAAAGACTCCAATATTGGAGTTTTGCTAGCCTTGACTCAAGCGAGGAGTCAGGCTGACTCGCAATTATTTCTTTGGATAATAAATATAAATAATTACTGTGCTATAATTAAGAAAAGTTTATCGAATGTTTCCACATTTTCGATCATAATAAATTTTTTTTAACAAAATGAATCGTTAATTCTATTCGTATCCATGATACCTGCAGGTATCATGGATAGGTACAACATAAAATTTATTGTTAAAATATATCCTAAATGATAGAAAATGCAAATAATATATGCACAATTAACAAGTTTAAACATATTAAAATAGGTTGAAACATGTGTTAAAATACGTTCAAACAAGTAAAAATACGTTCAAACATGTGTTAGAACACGTTCAAACAAGTAAAAATTCGTTCAAACATGTGTTAGAACACGTTCAAACATGTGTTAGAACACGTTCAAACATGTTAGAATACGTTCAAACATGTTTAAAGTAGGTTCAAGCATGTTTAAATAGGTTCAAACATGTGTTAGAATACGCTCAAACAAGTTAGAATAAGTTCAAACATGTTACAAAACGTTCAAACATATTAAAACCTGTCAAAACACGGTCAAACAGGCCAAATATACTAAAATACCATCAATTATTTAAATGAAACTAAAATCTTAGATATAAAATGTTTCAAAAAAGAATTAAGATATGTCGTAATTCTCGTAGGGTGAATTTCTCCACACTGTTGCCACTAATTAGGTTGTTTTGACATTTTTAGCGGTAGGCTTATATCGGGGGATCTTTTGAAAGATAACCTATTAATTATTGTATAACTACCATCATTATAGAGGATATTTTAGGGGATTAGTTCCCCCTTTTACTGACTACGTAGGTAAGTGACTTTTTATTTTCCCATATAGCTTATATAAGATGAACTATATACTGTTAATTTATTTAGAACATCAAGTATATAATGTAACTCATATTATTAAGAATGACCAAATGTTTGATAATTTCTATTCGATTGAAACAAATTTTTAGCTTTGTTTTTGTGAGATTTCAAGATTTAACATTTAAATAATTTAAGATTAGTTGTTTAGGTAACTAATCATTATCTAATATATTAACTATACTCGTTTTTCACTCATGTAAAGGCTTACTGGAATATTTCCTAAATGGAGTCTCTCCTGGATTAGTATTTTAATTGATACCTCAAGGCTTTCCTAATTACCTGTATAAATTATATAGTAAAGGCAAACAAAATATCTCATTAAATAATATCTCTATTATAGTTTATCAGGGAAAATGTTATTTACTTCAATAAAGGTGTAAACATTTCGAGCATATATTAAACTTGATACATATTGTACAAAAATAAATTAATCAATTATTGTACTGTAACTTCTCCTTTAATGATTTAAAGATGAATTATAATTTATTGATGGATTAAATCAAGCCGAATTAGTTTAAATTTTAAATCCTTATAGTGATTCATACATAATTTCTATAAAGAAAGTTTATAATTAAATAAACGATATACAGGGTGTCCCAAAAACCGATACCCAAATTTCAATGGCTGTAATTTAAAAACTATTGAGCTTACAAATAATTTGAAAATCACATTTTGTTAATCAACATTTATTCAATATATGTACAAAATTTTAGATGAATATATCCAACCGTTTTCTTTATGCAGTATTTTAGTGACCGATACCAAAAACCTGTTTGCGCACTTTTGGTTTAACTTCGAATTTTAGGATACTAAAACCATGTTTTTAATAACTTTCAACAGTTAATTAAAATTATTTATTAAAAACCGTTATTAAAACATTAAAAGGCGTTTATTAATATGCAACTGAAAAAAAAAACAATCAAACTGTTCCTCCTTTTAATCGTTTCAGGCGATCTGGTATAGGCCATTCGAGACGATGATTCAGGGCGATAATGCCTATTGCAGAATTGCTCATTTAGTTTTTCTTTACAGCAACAGTTCTGAACCCGTCCTGAACCAACCAGGTTCGACTGATTCTGTTTCCATGTATTTCTCGAAGTCTTGGATCGATTCCTTCATTTATTAGATCAAGGTATCTACCTCCATTTAAATTATTTTTGTAAAAAATAAGGACAGACGATACGGCCAAGTCGGCCATTGCTACCTAGTTCAATCCACACACAGACTTTCTCTCATGAATTTCTTACATCAAATTGAAAGTAGGAGGTTAGTTCTTCGGTGAACAGGTGCGAACGTTATGACAATTTATTTTACAATTCAAATGAAAAGTGGTCTCATCACCAACCACATTATTGTTCACAAACTAATTCTTTGCTAAAACCAATGAGCAAAATTCAGCCGCCGAGGAAGATCGGTATCTAGGTGTTTGCAGCTGTTTGTTTCGCTCGTACATCTTGTAAGGATGTCACTTTAAATCTAAGGTTACAAATCTGTTGAATGTAGATTTAGTAACATCTTATCCACTTTTTATTGCAGTGATTTGCAAATTCTCTGTAAGTGCTTTTTGAACAATTCGAACTGTGAAATAAGTGTTTTACTGAAAGTGCGCAAGCAGGTTTTTGGTATCAGTCACTAAAAATACAGCTAAAAGAAAACGGTTAATTCGATTCATATAATATTTTGTACAGAGATAGAACAAATGTTGAGAAACAAAATGAGATTTTACAATTTTTTGTAAGTTTAATAGTTGGTATCGTTTTTTTGGGGGACACTCTGTATCGGTAGGTCTATAACTATAAATTCCATTAATTTTTGTGTTCAATTGTTTTCGATTTAATTAGTATTTTAAACTTTATAAGTAAAAATAGCTTTACAAAATCCAACGATGGTCCTGTAATTTATTCAACCGTTTTTTTATGCATATGTTAAAATTTACTTTTTTTTTAATTCGCCCCTACTTTCAAGTTTCACCACAATTTGTTCGGCATTAGCTATACAGAAGCAAATAATATTATTAACCTTCTTAGTTCTGTTTTATAATTAATTATCCACATTTTATTCCAATAATCAATATACATTAAACGTTAATAATATTTGGGAGCAAGTAAACATAACGGACCAGAAATGAACCTAGTTAAGAGAACGGTCCAAAACTATGGTAATTGAAAGTATTGATGAAAAACAACATAGTGTCCATTAGTTTTAATATAAATTTCCTTTTGTTTTTTTATAAATCCTTTAAATGATATATTTGATTCCAAAATATTATTCGAATTCCAATTATTGTTTAAATATTGAAGGTCCTCTCCAGGCTCCGGTAAAAAAAATGAGTATATCACATAATATTATAGAACTAAGGTCTACGATCATTATTCCGCTAACCGCATACAATTCGGTTCAGTATATATTTTATTATTTGCTTTTAAAGTTTTTTAATACTATGTGAGCAACAATCGAGTGAATCTCCAACCTGACGCAGAGAAAGAAGATTGTACACTCTTTGTTTTGATTTCAAATTTAGATTTTTAAACAAATAATGCGTTTTTGGTCTTCTTTTACGATATTAATTGTTTCTAAAAGTATAGAAACGTTTCTATAATAAGTTTATCCAAATTTAAACATTTAAACGAATAATAAATAGATTTATTAAACCAAATACCTAGTTGAAAATCTAAACAAATGGTGTAGGGGAAAGTCCCCATTTATCGGCCACTTAAGAGGTTTCCTTCAAAACTATTATTATTGTTTAACTCTCCTCTCTACTAATGCATATACGACAAAACCAACTAAAAGATGAAATTTAAATCTTTTAAACCATATAAAGTACTATGCAATTCGTTTAGTATAAATTAATCTACATTGAATCATATATTATATCTGAAAAACTCCAATTATCGACATGTTGAAACCAAATATCGTCACATGTTATTACCCATTTATCGTCATGTGTCGATACATGGGTGATATCGTACACAGAATAAAATTTTCATTGAACAGCTGACAGGATGGGGAAAAATAAGATAGAATGGGGGAAATCCAGTAGAATGGGGGAAATCCAGTAGAATGGGGGAAATCCAGTAGAATGGGGGAAATCCAGTGGAATGGGGGGAAATTAGGTAGAATGGGGGAAAATTAGGAAGAATAGGGGAAAATAGTTAGAATGGAGAAATTAGGTAGAATGGGGGGAAATTAGGTAGAATGGGAGAAATAAGGTAGAATAGAGGAAATTAGGTAGAATGGGAAAATCAGGTAGAAGGGGAAAACAGGTATAATGGAGAAAACAGTTAGAATGGGGGTAAATTAGGTAGAATGGGGAAAATCAGATTAGAATGGGGATAACTAGGTAGAATGGGGGAAATTAGGTAGAATGGGGGAAAATCAGGTAGAATGGGGAAAATCAGGTTAGAATTGGGGATAATTAGGTATAATGGGGAAATTAGGTTGAATGGGGGAAATTAGATAGAATGGAGGAAATTAAGTAGAATGGGAAATCAGGTAGAAGGGGGAAAACAGGTAGAATGGGGAAAACAGGTAGAATGGGGGAAAAGTTGGCTGAGTAGGGAAAATGATGCTAGAATGGAGAAATTATTGATTATAGTACGATTTTAACGTCTGCTTCGAAGCCAAAGGTCATAATATCGCTGATGTCAAAATGAAATTAAATACAAGGGACTCGAAGAAGCAGTCAGAAAGAAAAGTTGCTTCATGAACAAAGTCACCTACCACCGTCGGTGACAATGCTCATGGATGTAGAAAAGCTACTCAGTGAATGCAGTCCCTTACCAAGGAATGTAACGAAAAGGGACACAAGCACCGTTCGCTTCACTCACGGATAGAAGAGGAAAATGAAGAGTTGATTGTAAATGAAGCCTACGAAGTACTTCTTCGTCACATTTTTGGTAAGTGACTACATTCACGAAGTAGCTTTCCTGCATCCATGAGCTAGACACCGACAGGTGGTATTTGACTTTGTTCATGAATCTCATCTTAATAAAATTACATTTTGAAGTCCGTGAATTGGCCTCCGATTCTGCAGCAGACGTAAAAACCCCTACGTAAAACGGGGTTTACACGGGCACACAAATGTGCCACTGGTGTGTGCCCTAACGCTTCTCCAACGCAGTGTGTAGCACTGTTTTCCAGTAAAGTGTTCACACGTATACTTTGTGCCCGCACTGCTGAGTGTCACTCAGCTGCCAGTGGTTCAGTTTAGGTACGTGTTAGTGACTAATATATCCTATCGTAGATGTTATATATATTGTTCAAATATTCGCTTTTATAATAAATTACTAAGTTAATACAGTAACTAAAACTCCTGAGTTATGAAGCACTGACACTGTAGTATAATTGAAGGACCTGAATTATGAAATAAATATAAGTATTGAAGTATTTTCAATTTTTAAATTAATGAAAATAATATACGTCAAGTTATCCCTCAATATCAATGAATTAAATATCTTTACTATTTCTATGAAATTCATATTGTAATGATGTTTTGTTTAGTAAATGTTATATATGCTTTTCCGCAGAATTACTTTCTAATTTCCATATCTTCACTGTTGTTTTACAGGCTTTAACTTGCCACTAACCTACCCAAATTTATTACCTATCTCGTGAATATATCCTTTTACCCTGTTGGTAAAACTTTATTTAACCTACTAGTCCTAATACCCATCAAAATACTAAACTATTTTAGCTGTAACTCAATTATACGCTATATATATATTGCTCCGGCACACAGCAGTGCCACACATGCATTCGCTCCAAGACTGATCGCCCTTTTTGTGTGCCACACTTGTGTGCCAAAATTTTCTACGTTTTATCAAATTAGGTGACACTTTTTATATTTAAATCAATTTTTTTTTTACTAATCATTATTCAGATGAACAAAGTATATTGAATAGTATAATCAACTATTCTGATTCTATTATATATGTATATAGGTCCTCCCCCCCCCCTCCCTTTTACCACCCTATAATTGAGTTCCACTAGGTCGATAAATGGGTAAAAGCTATCTAAGTATGTAAAATTAAATAAATATTGAGAATAAATATATTTACTAACCATTAAACTGTTTTTGAACCAATATTTCGAAATTGATCAAAATACCATTTATCGTCACCCCATGACGATAAATGGAAAACCCTCTTTATTGATACCCAAATATCGACACATCAATTTATTTTAAATAATGATGACCGAATTAATTTCTGATTTTATATTTAAGAAATGCAATTAAAAGCAAGGAAAATTATATGAACATTATTTTTGTTTTTTTATTTGAAGCGTAAAATATTGCGCATAACAAATTCTCTATACCTAATCAATTACGGTAGGTTTGTCCTGAATGTACCGTATCGTCATACATCTCATCAGTTAAACTGACACTCTGATTGTAATTTTAAATGAAATTACTTACATTTTTGTAACAATAATGAAAATATATGGAGACATCGATTTGTAAAATACCTAAACCATAGAAATGTTTCTAAGTCTTGTTATAAACGAAAATAACTGAAACATGACGATAAATGGAGAGGGGCGATACAAGGAGCCCTTACCCTACATTCTTCTTCTTCAGACTGAAAATTAGAAAGTCGGAAGTAAAGTAGGTTTTGTAGAGTTTGGATTATAAAAATCTTTAAAAGCATATAATATTAAAAATATTCTATCAAATTTTATGGGGTTTGCAGTAAATTTGAAACATTAATCTCGTTGATTAAAGCAATAAAAAAATTTGCTAGGAGGGGACCTTTAAATGTTTAACCAAGTAAAGATAACGAACCACATATGAAGCTAGTAAAGATAACTGACTAGAATTTAACCAAGTAAAGATAACGGACTCCAATATTTGTTTTAAAGTATGTACTCTCTAATAGTCTAATTTATATCAATCTCTCCGACAAATTTTCTGAAGAAAACTTATATTTGTTTTCTTTGTCCACAGAAAACAATATTCACTGGGTAACTTTAGAGAAATTAATAAATTAGTCATTGATTCCATAATTACCTGTGTGAATTATAGTGAAATTGAACAGAATATCTCATAAAATAATAAATGTATTATAGTTCATCATTTTAACTAAATAGGAATTATAAATATGAATAATGATGATAAATGTCGTCTAGTAATTCACCAGGTAATAAAATATTTTTATAAATACAGTACATTATACATACACGTAAAATATGTAATGAATTTATTGGTTTAAGAATAATTTGAATTTTACCATTCATTGCACGTTATACTTTCCACCCATTACATTGGAGCTATTATTATATTTAGCTTTATTCTATAAACAATTTGAAATTTATAGAAAAGCGATTTGTAAACTGCCTACCTGCGAGGCTGCGACAATATTATGAAATTTATAAAAAGGTTGTTTATGGTATTAAGTGAATAACGTTAATGAAATTATGATTTAAATAAAAACTCTAGTTTGAAAACAATTTAAAATTCTCTAAAGCCTCCTCCATAAACATAATATATGTATATAAATGTGAATGTAGTTAAAATTGTATGCATCATAATTAACTTGAAGAAAGAAGAATAGTTGGTATTCCTGTTTACCTTTCAGAACGAGAAATTATTTAACAACTGATAAAACTTAAGTTTCTGTAAAATATCTCCTGCCTAACGTAAGTTTTTATTTATCATAATTTTACATGAAATGTCTTTTTAAATGTCTTTTATTTAATTTCAACAAATAGACCATATGAATTTTTCAAATTGGTGTTTACCTATCAACTAAACCAAAACAGAAATCATATCAAGATGGTCTCCATTTTCATATAACATGTTAGTATGTAAAATCAGGCACTTCATTCAAATATATTTTAAGTAGGTATCTGGTATCTACAGAATTAATGTTTTCGTCATGATGGCGGTATTTACCTTCCATTTTTCTAAATTTAATAACCGAGGTAGGTATATGTTTTTTGTTTATTATCTTGCTCAATAATTAGTAGGTACATGCTACATAGAATAAGTTTAATTATCAATAGTTAACATAGAAGTTACCTACCCTACCTATAGGCTATTTAGTTAGTTTTTAATTGACTGATAAAGTGTTCTTAACTTCTTCAATATATCCTCTTATTTTATTGCTCATTCCTGCTGTTGGAAAAATACAGGATGGAATTTAATGATTGTTTTCTTAGAATTTTTAAAATTAGCAATTTAGCATAGGCCAGTGCCCAGTGGCAGTCTGCAAAGTGAGTCAAATCTGTCTCCAATATTTTTCATTTTGAGGACAATTTGTCTCCAAAGATTTTGTAATCTGTCTCCAAAATGATGACCAGAATTCTCAAATGTCTTTAATAAATGCATGTAGTACCCCTTAACAAGTTAACATAGGAATTAATTAGGAAATTCAGAATTTGTGTCCAACTGCCCAGTCTGCAGAATATGGAACATTTTTGACATTTTCGGTGCGAACAATCCTAATTTCCTCCTATATATTTACATTTATTTTACTGAGAACAGAAGCCAAAATGGAAGATTTCTTGGAGAACACTTTACCAGTTCCTGCAGTCTGGCTAACTGCCAGGGTGGAAAATTAACTCTCTTCTAATTGACTAGGGTCATGCAGGTAAATTGTGAGTTTTGTTTATGACCCTTTAATTTTTAATTGCAGTTCTCTGACTTCTCTCAAGAGAGTCTGAAACATTCTGAACCACTCTGGAAAATACCTTAGGCTAACAGATGAATTTTACTGGCTAAATGCTGCGGATTATACAGTTCCTATTAATTTAATACTGTATTTTAAGGTTTGATAAACTCCAACAGAGTAATTAATCCATCAGAAAAGACTACTTTTTCCAGAGTGGATTCTGAACTGAAATTACTAGTTTAGTAAGTTTACTACTTTAAAATGTTACATAGATGATAGATATCAAAATCAGTCTGGAAAAATAGGTGCTTTCTGATGAACTAATTACTCTGTTAGAGTTTTACAGACTTAAAAAATTAATGGTAAATTGCTTAAAATTGTATAATCTGCAGCATTTAGCATATAGAGTTCATCTGTTAGCCTAAGCAGTTTTCCAGACTGGTTAAATTATCAATAGAAGCACAGTGCATGTTATAATTAATTAATTTAACTTTTTAACGTGTGTTTTGAAGCAATGGTGTTTCTGTTGTTAGAGGCTCAGGCCGCAGTTAGTTAGTGGGCCGCAATTTACCTGCTTGACCCAATTACCAGTCTGTATTTCGTGGTAAATTCCACTGATATGTCAGTGGAATTTTTTCCCCTTTAAAAATAATATTCTGGCAAAGTCCGTAGATTTTTAGCTATTTATTCCTGAAATATATAATCTTGGTGACAGATTTAACACGCTTTGCAGACTGGTATACTTCATAATATTTGAAAAAGATTAACTCTGCATGCTCTACATGCTTTACTAATACAATACTAAGCAGAGTTAATCATTAATAAACTCCGCAGTTGAGTATTTATGAGTAACTCTGTTAGAATTTGAGGTTCCCACTCTGGTGTCCAAGATCATTCAATCACCACTGTGGCATGTGCCCCCTAGTGTCTAGTTCCAGGGTAGGTGCTGGAACTAGCCGCTCATTTGGTCAGCATAATTAGTTATGGCTCTGTATTGATCACATTAAAATAAAGCTAAATCTAGCACTCATCACGTCAAAAAAAGTTTGATAATTTATAATACAGTACAGAATATTAAATTCAGTTAACCTAGCTAGTGTGCTAGCTCTACCCACTCTGTGACTGCATAGGCCTAATATGTCTCTTTCCCCGCAGACCAGTCTGTATTTGGTGCACAAAAACCCACTGACTTCAGACTTGTTCAAAAAAACTAGAAAAATCCACCAACATATTTGGCTGATCCACCAAGATTTACCTCATTTAACCACAAAAATTAATGGTAACATAGGAATAAACAGCTAAAAATCAACCGACTTTGCTAAAATATTATTTTCAAAGAAAAATTGCATCGACAACTGACAAGTCTGTGGAATTTAATATGAAATGCAGTCTGGGATATGCCTGTGGCCCTGTGCCATATTCTATTATCTATAAATCAACATTAAAGGAAAATTATATTGCAGGAATACTGATTTTGTTTTCGTCGGTGTGGGTTTGTCGTTGCCCCGTTAAAATAATGTAAATATAGGAGTTAATTCAAAATTACTCGTAGAGAATATCTCAAATTATCAAATCTCCCATATTCTCAATCTGCAGACTGCCACTGTGATCTCCCTCAGTCTCGAGAGTCTTGGAAAATCAATGAAAAAGTTCCATATTCTGTTTGGGACATCAAGCAAATAAAGCAAAGCAATTATAATTTATAATACTTAACATTTACAAGTTAATAAATATTTTCCATCCAATAAATGTTAAAGAAAAATAAGCATCTGATAATTAATTCATTGCCCTTCTTCCTAAATTTATCTGATTTAATAAAATCAAAGTTAATAACTTTATAATGCATATTTAATAGCTATTTTAAGCCAATGTTGAAAACTTGAAATTGATTTGATTCTTTTTCCCCAGGCCTTTTGAATTCACTGGAAGGTGACCCTCAGAACTTTCTATCTTCAGCACAATGGAAGTCAAACCTTCAACAAGTACAGGAGGTAACAAAGCATACAAGAAGATAATGAGAACTCTGATATCCATTAATATTACATTTTTTGCTAATATATAAGTCCATTCACTTTTTGTTTAATATATTGAATTCAACATCACCAGAGAATTCGAATTTTAGTTAAATTATGTGGAGTAATCCTTTTTTCAGTATTTTATTCTCTCTGTTTCTCAAGAAACTTGCATTCTTTAATAATGATAATGCCGCTACCTACAGCCTACATCTTTTATGGTTAATATTTTACTCATTCTTTGTAAAATCATTGAACTTTCCAAAAATTTGTCTCATTTTGTTCGTCTTGCTTACAATTTCTCCTTCATTTGATAGTTTTTCATCCACAAGTATCAATTGGATAA
This sequence comes from Caprella mutica, assembly GCA_947561585.1. Taxonomy (NCBI): domain Eukaryota; kingdom Metazoa; phylum Arthropoda; class Malacostraca; order Amphipoda; family Caprellidae; genus Caprella; species Caprella mutica. The sequence goes on from CANNZV010002838.1 coordinate 76,044, forward strand.
GAAAAAGCTTATTTTATTTATTTCTCCATTCTTCTGTTAGATTGTTAATAGTTTCAATACTGACTTTTAATAAAAACTTTTAATATTCTTTCTTCTCTCAGAAACTTCAGTTCAGCTGATGAAAAGGCATGGGGGTCACAGGGAGAGGATCTTCACAGAGCCTGTGATGGAAGTGCTGCTAGAGCAGCTAGGACAGCACTACTATAGGATCAGGGACCACCTTGACAAACCACAAGTTGTGGTCACTGAGATAGCGGAGTACATGAACAACAAGGTGAGGCAATTTTCCAAACTTTTTTTCTCATCAACTAGTTAGGTTTAATTTTTGTTAATAACTTAATATGATAAATATAATATCTTGGGATATTGAAATGGTTATAACTTTAAATACCCACTTCATTATTACTTAGTAGCGTGGGAGATATAATTAATAATTTTCACATGTGTTTATATGAGCTGTATGATAAGTTGTAGAATATATAATAACTTCAAGGTGTGAATATTTACTTGGAATGATCTGTTTAGTTTAAATTTGTTCCTTGTTTTTAACCGAGATAATATTTGTTGTCTGATTGCAGTAAATAACTAACACAGTCACTGTACTACCTTTGCAGATTCCTGGTCTCAGTCTGACGTCAGTCCAAGTGTACGGCCGAATGATAAACCTGCAGAATAATTTACGGAGATATTGGGAGGCAGTGCAAGTGGGCGACTACAAAAAGAAGCCACGTTACTATGAGCATCTCTGCAAAGTATTTGGCACAGACATCAATGACGGGGGCTGCCTGGAGAGTGAATTTTATGACGTCACTGTGAGTCTACTAATGAGATTTAGCTATTGGAAAAAAGGGTAGTAGGTACTCGGAAAGTGTGATTACATATGTCAATCAGAAATTTCAAAAGGTCAGATTAAGTATGACCTGTGTTCATTCAACACCCACTGTCAGAGTTCTGTGCCTGTCTCCTTAAAATCATTGATTCACTCTGTAGCTATGTAATATATTTTCTAACCAAATAACAGATCAAACATTGCTAATAGTGTTTAGGTTGTACTTTTAATATGCTAGTTAACATTGCCAGTTAACTTGGCAATGATAAGCAAATCTCTAAATTTCTATTCACAATTATTCTACATAAGAACATCATCTAGGATGCTGAATTATATTTTGTTTTGATTTCATTTTTTTGTATACTTTTTTATTTTCTCTAGCTAGCTATATTATTTTATTCATTTGATTACATTTTAAATTCAAAAACATGCATCATCATCCCCCTTTTATTTTTTGTACTTTTGTTCATTTTTAAGATAATCATGATTGCTACTTAATGAAATTCTTCAGAACTTCAGTTCTTAGTAAGTTCTTCAGAGTGTTGGAAACAAAATTCCAAATAGTTCATTTTCAATAGTTTATAATTGTTGGGAAGATTTCATAAGGACTTTATTTCTTTATTACAGAGTCTACACTAAAGTTTGTATTTCATCTAATTGGCTATTGAATAGCAGTTCTGTATATATATAATATAGGTGTACAGAACTGTGACCATTTTGACTTTAAAAAAAACTTAAATTAGAAAAAGACATATGTTGAACATTAAAAAATGTTTTAACATTTTTTAACAGTGCAGCTCTCTCTAACGAGTATTGTCTTGTTATTTATTTAATCTATTTCTTTAACAGCCCAGTGATGAGTTGGATGAGTCCCCAAATCACATCACTGTTGAACTGCCCGAGTTTTTTGACGCTAGCACCGTCACTGCAACCCAATTCTCCACCTCCAATTCCACACAGAGTACCACTTTTAAAAGCACTACCAGTGAGTACCACTTTTAAAAGCACTACCAGTGAGTACCCCTTTTAAAGGCACTACCAGTGAGTACCCCTTTTAAAGGCACTACCAGTGAGTACCCCTTTTAAAGGCACTACCAGTGAGTACCCCTTTTAAAGGCACTACCAGTGAGTACCCCTTTTAAAGGCACTACCAGTGAGTACCACTTTTAAAAGCACTACCAGTGAGTACCACTTTTAAAAGCACTACCAGTGAGTACCACTTTTAAAAGCACTACCAGTGAGTACCACTTTTAAAGGCACTACCAGTGAGTACCACTTTTAAAGGCACTACCAGTGAGTACCCCTTTTAAAGGCACTACCAGTGAGTACCACTTTTAAAGGCACTACCAGTGAGTACCCCTTTTAAAGGCACTACCAGTGAGTACCACTTTTAAAAGCACTACCAGTGAGTACCCCTTTTAAAGGCACTACCAGTGAGTACCACTTTTAAAGGCACTACCAGTGAGTACCACTTTTAAAAGCACTACCAGTGAGTACCACTTTTAAAGGCACTACCAGTGAGTACCACTTTTAAAAGCACTACCAGTGAGTACCACTTTTAAAGGCACTACCAGTGAGTACCACTTTTAAAGGCACTACCAGTGAGTACCACTTTTAAAGGCACTACCAGTGAGTACCCCTTTTAAAGGCACTACCAGTGAGTACCACTTTTAAAGGCACTACCAGTGAGTACCCCTTTTAAAGGCACTACCAGTGAGTACCACTTTTAAAAGCACTACCAGTGAGTACCACTTTTAAAAGCACTACCAGTGAGTACCACTTTTAAAGGCACTACCAGTGAGTACCACTTTTAAAGGCACTACCAGTGAGTACCCCTTTTAAAGGCACTACCAGTGAGTACCACTTTTAAAGGCACTACCAGTGAGTACCCCTTTTAAAGGCACTACCAGTGAGTACCACTTTTAAAAGCACTACCAGTGAGTACCACTTTTAAAAGCACTACCAGTGAGTACCACTTTTAAAAGCACTACCAGTGAGTACCACTTTTAAAGGCACTACCAGTGAGTACCACTTTTAAAGGCACTACCAGTGAGTACCCCTTTTAAAGGCACTACCAGTGAGTACCACTTTTAAAGGCACTACCAGTGAGTACCCCTTTTAAAGGCACTACCAGTGAGTACCACTTTTAAAGGCACTACCAGTGAGTACCCCTTTTAAAGGCACTACCAGTGAGTACCACTTTTAAAAGCACTACCAGTGAGTACCACTTTTAAAGGCACTACCAGTGAGTACCACTTTTAAAGGCACTACCAGTGAGTACCACTTTTAAAGGCACTACCAGTGAGTACCACTTTTAAAGGCACTACCAGTGAGTACCACTTTTAAAGGCACTACCAGTGAGTACCACTTTTAAAGGCACTACCAGTGAGTACCACTTTTAAAGGCACTACCAGTGAGTACCACTTTTAAAGGCACTACCAGTGAGTACCACTTTTAAAAGCACTACCAGTGAGTACCACTTTTAAAAGCACTACCAGTGAGTACCACTTTTAAAAGCACTACCAGTGAGTACCACTTTTAAAAGCACTACCAGTGAGTACCACTTTTAAAAGCACTACCAGTGAGTACCACTTTTAAAAGCACTACCAGTGAGTACCACTTTTAAAAGCACTACCAGTGAGTACCACTTTTAAAAGCACTACCAGTGAGTACCACTTTTAAAAGCACTACCAGTGAGTACCACTTTTAAAAGCACTACCAGTGAGTACCACTTTTAAAAGCACTACCAGTGAGTACCACTTTTAAAAGCACTACCAGTGAGTACCACTTTTAAAAGCACTACCAGTGAGTACCACTTTTAAAAGCACTACCAGTGAGTACCACTTTTAAAAGCACTACCAGTGAGTACCACTTTTAAAGATTAATGGTGATAAAGATTAGTAATAATCAATTTCGAAAACAGTGCAGTTTACTGTTAGAACTAGCTTAAATGAATGGTTGAAACTTTTTCTTTTTTCTTTTGTGAAGCTATAAGTGGAGTTCAATTTTTAGTTCATCTGTAGACTAACGAAGCAGTTTGTTTACAGGTCGTCGTGACGATGTCTGGACTGTAGACCTCACCAAGATACTCCTACAGGCAATAGAGGAGTGTATTGACATACTCAGGAACAGACCTGATAAATTCAAAGCCTGGAAAGCCATTACTGATGCCGTTAATGCACATGTTAGTAGTTAGGAATTTGATTTGAGTTTTTTTACTCTATTTAAATTTTTTTTTTTTAATAGCTAACTGAATTATTTTTCCATTAGCTATATTAAAATTTAAAACTTTTCTAATATCATCTATTTTATTTCTCGAAGTGTTTTCAAGACAAAAATGTAGCTACTCTTTAAAGCTTTAGACTAAAAAAATTACCAAACCTATTCTCTCTAAAGAATTTATTTTATATTTGTTTGAACATGGATATAAATTTTTTTATCGTTCTTCATTTTGATTACCATTTCAGTGCGACACCTCCAACCCCATCACAGTTTACCAAGTGAAGGTCAAAGTAAAGGTAATGTTGGCTGCCGTTAGGAAGTACGACAAGCAGGCTGCTAGAGGACAACTTTTCGTCGTAAAACCTTTCTACTATGACGTCATCAGGAGGCTATTCAGAAAGGAGTTGAAACCTTTTCAGGTATGGAAAAATATATTGTAATATTGAATTTCTAATTACTTAATTAATAGTTTAGCTAGAGTTGGATTGATATTATGTTTGAATAATTCCTGGTATTTTAAATTGGAAATATTTAGTCAGATTAGATTGCTAGTTAAAGTATGACCATTTAAGTACAGGCAGACCCAGCTTTAATGAACAAAACTTGCTATTAGAAATAGTTGTTTCTAATAGCGGGGTAAAATTCACGTAATTTATAAATGTAACTCCTTAAGCATCTAATTTTCTGTGAGGTAAAATGAAAGAAAATTGTCTTTAGAGTTTAAATTACATGTAAAAACTACAGTGTTGCAGTGATTATTGTCGAATCAATTATTTGGTCTCCGTTTTCTATGTTTACGTACTGTTCTAATTCAGAGACATGTTAGAAACAATTTTTTAAAAGCGGGGTGTATTAAAAGCGGGGCCCACATTTCATAGTAGCCTAAGATAGTCATATTAGCTAGAGTTACCATATGAATTAAATTATTCCAGATAATCTAAATTTACAACTTTTATCGATTAAATTTTTTTTTATGAAATAACTTTCAGGTAATATGCCATCTTACATTTTTATTGATTAAAAAACAATTTTTATGAAATAATTTTCAGGTAGTGACCAAAGTGCCATCATTTTACTTATTTTCCAGAGAGGCAACCAATCGTTCGTTCTGGACGGTATAGACAGTCTGTCCCAAGCCAGACCTCAGCCAGTGACCGTCACGACCAGCTTACAGTCCTACATGAAGAAAACATCCGCCATGTTGGAGGAGAGTCTACAGATCCAGAGGGAAATGAGGGACCAGATGAAGGACTACCACAAGAACATTCTGGACCAGTTCAAGATATTCAATGAGACTTACAGAATGGTGGCCCTTAACACTGTGCATAACAAGAATATCGACTTTGAAGAAGAGTTAATAGATGATGAGACTTCTGATTTAGAGGATTGTATTGTAACGCAAGAGTATGACGAGATAACCGAGGCGAATGTTTCTGATGAAATGATGTGAGAGTGGAAAAGTAATGTGCAATTTCTTAGTGAATTAAAAGTGCAGTTTTTTTCAGTTTTTTTTTTACCTTATCCCAGATACGTAATATTTCACACCAGATTTTTTACTGAGCTCCTCTTTTTCCACGAGAATGAAGGAAAAAACATAATTATTATTTATTTCAGTTGGTATCCGTGGAAAAAGTAGGAAGAGCTTAGTAAAAAGTCTGGTGGAAAAATTTAAAAAACCCTACGTGTGTCCGGCCGCCCTTTACCAAAGTTTTCTTCTCTTAAGGAGAATACTTTAAGTTTATTTGAACGGTTATTGTATTCAATGTTTTAAGAGGGAATTTATGTGAAATGTTTCAAACTAATTTGTTTGTCTTCATTCATCTCTTGTGAATGTTATGAAGATATAAAATGAAAGAGAATACAGAACCCTGCTGTACATCTTAGGTAATATATTAAAGATGCAATTATGTGATTTAAAAATATCTCTGAATGACTTACAACTGTGTTTTTATTGATCTGATAACAGAGTCTCCATAGGATTTTAAGCTCCCCTTTTGCGGAGCAAGGATTTTGTTGGTCCACTTTGATCCTCCCAGTGGAGGTGCGCCCCCACTGCGAGCAAGCTGGACATCTTGGAGTTAGTTTTGTTGTGTCCATGCTAATATTCCGTGTAGATAGTGTTGTGCTCTGACAGAGCACTACAACACTACCAGCACGAAATATTAGCATGGATACAACAAAACCAACTCGCACTCAACACAGACAAAACCACCACAACACAATACTACCCACAGGGCTTACACTCTACCCAAAACTCCTTCAGCAAACATACAAAACGCCACAGACGTCAAAAACGGACACAAACATCTAAAGACATTCAAAACACATCACTCAGAAGAGCGACAGGATGCACACGAGACACAAACATAGAACGCATACCTACACTGAAACTAAAACACTACCACTACACGCTCATCTAAAACTCCACGCCTCACAACTCCGACAAAAAGCACAATTTCCCACACCCAGACTCATGAAATCAACAATATTTTATAACAACTACACACACAACCTAGACAGCACTACACCTGACTCAATCAAAGAAAACATGAAAAAGACCACATAGATTCAGTCACTCACACTTCTCCAAACTGCCCATTGTGCCACAACAACAGCCATGACACGCGGCACTTGTTGGAGTGGTGATTATCCTGGTCCCGGCCGACCTCTGACTGGACCCGGTGGCGGAGCTGCTCGAGCAGTGTACCCAAGTGAGGTCGAGAAAAACATTTAAAATCTATTGTGAGAACAGTAGTAGTGGAGAGACAGAGTGGACAACTTTTCCCCAGGTATGAGAATTAACTAAACTTGTGAAATATAACCAACTTGTAGCCAGTATATATATGTATATTTTTTTTTTTTGATAGCTACTCGCAGTTTCTGTTCACTAGCACTATTTCAAATATCCATATGGTTATATTGAATTATGATATAATAATTATACTTATATACTTTTAAAACTTATACTCGAGTTACTGAAAATCAGAGACTTTAATTGTCTGTATTGTATTTGAATAATATCGATGAAGATAATTCAATGCGTTTTGTTCTATTTAGTTGTATATCATTTAATAACACACGGATGGTATTTCAATCCAGGAACTGAGTAAAGAACTAATAATAGTGTATCCATCTATAAACTCTTTCAAAATGCACTTAAGATACATTTAATTCATATTTTTTATATTGCATTCTTTAGTTTTATTGTCATTGCATTCCTATTTCAGGAATACTGTTTGGGTAAGATGTGCTGTTGAATAAGATGCCTAAAATAATTATTGCCCATTAAAAGAAAGCGCAATAAGTTTCTTTATTAATTAACTTTAAGGGACGAAGAAGCAGCCTGAAGAAAAAGTAGATTCATGATTGAAGTCACCTACCACAGTCAGTGAAAATGCTCATGGATGAAGAAAAGCTACTTCGTTAATACACTTACCAAGGAATGTGACGAAAAAGGACACAACAGTAAAATGAAGTGGTGATGGCCAAAAAAGTCTATCTAGTGTTAGATACGAATTATCAGACAGCACCACATTTCCGATCATACAGGGTGACCAACAAAAAAGTGTACCAACTCAGAATTAATGTGAACGTCGTACAGGCATCCTCTGCTTCAGTTACCATATCACGACTCAGTTTAGTTACCAAACGGTATCTAAAGCGAATAAAAGTAACAAGAAATTTATACAGGGTGGGGCGTAAGTTTGGAAGCAAATGAAAGTGCATATTATAATCCAACGAAAAATATATTTAATAATTTACAGTTATGTATTATTACATAGCTAAGGGTTTTAAGAATTCAAAAATCATAAATTTATTCAAAATGTCCCCCCTTGTTTTTGATAACAGCCTTAAATCCCATCCGAACTCCTACTGCGGTACCTAACTGTTCTTGTGAAATTTCCTTCCAAGATCTCTGGAGCGAACGCTTTAAATCATCCACACTGCGATGGAATTTACCACAGGCCTTTGATTCAAGAATGGACCATACCGAAAAGTCCATAGGATTAACATCTGGGGAGCAGGGAGGCCACATTTCTTTGGACCAAAACCGTAGAAGATGGTCATGGCACCAGTTTTGAGTGACATTTGCAGTATGTGAAGTCGCGCCGTCTTGCTGAAATGTCCATAGAGTGTCATTACCGAAGTGATCCTTAGCTGACTCCAACATTGGCGTCAAAATATTCTCAATATAACATTTAGCATTGATTTTGGCGCCTTGTTCCACAAAAATTAAAGGAGATCTCCAAGTTTCTGAAACGGAACTTATTTTTAAGAATTATATATATGTATTATATTAATGTTTGAAAGAACATTTGTTTTAGAGTTATTAACTTATTAGAGTACTACTACTACTAATAATAATAGACAGTCTTTCATTGTTTGTGACTGTGATGAAAAGTTTAATTTCGTACATTTATTAAAACCATCCATAGCTTAACTCTCACTCAGTATAGGAGAGTAATTAATAGATACTTATATTTCTATAATTATTGTGCTATATTTAACAAACCGCAATTGTATACTCTAGGAAATGTTTTTGGTTCCAAGTTATTGGTTGGTTCTACAATTTCGGACACGTCAGAAAAGAAAATATTATAATTATTATTTAACTTCTATTCTAATTGGTATCATGGATACCAATTCAAATAACAGTTATATAATGATTAGGTATTATATGAAGATTTTTACGTGTTCGAAAATGTGGAACCGTGCGATAACACAGAACTTACCCTAAAATGGGACATACTGAATTTCTGAACCAATTGCTTCTAATAACCTCATCTGGATTATAATTTTGATTTTTTTTAGTTACCGTGAAATAATCACAGAAAATTGTCTCCGTTTTCTATGTCTACGAACGGTTCTTATTTTGAATCATGACTCGAAATAAGGACCACTTTTACTAAAGTGAGTTTTACTTAAAGCGAGGCTTGCCTGTATTTATAAATATAAATATAAACAGGCAAGGCCCGCATTTATAAAAAGCTGAAATTAATCAGCACAAGATTAGAAGTTATTAATAATAGGGCAAGTTCTGAATTGCCGGTCAGTTCCACATTTTCGGTTACATAAGAAAAGACAATATTTTAATAATTATTTTATTGAAATATCTTTTTTTCTTAAATGACTGAAGATGTGGAACTGACCGATAATTCGTAACTCGCCCTAAATCTGAGTCGCTCTAACTCGTATTCATGATGTTTAAATTATAGTTTTTCTTATACGAATGAAAAAAATTGAACTGTTGATAATTCGTAAATTATTCCATTACAAAATCAAGACTGCAATTACTGTTAAAAGGATGAAGTAATGAAACGCCCAATATAAACCTTTAATAAACGCATGTGAAATAAAGGGGGATAATTGGATTTCAAACAATTAATTCAAGGAGCAGCTGTCGTAAGTTGGATTCCCTTCATATACTTTTAATTTAAAATTATTTATTTATGTAGAATAATTATAATTCTAATGTACCTAGCTAATGCTGACAGTTTCGGTAAATTATTGTCAGCAATAATAATGCATATAAACTCTAATGGTTTATTATCAAATTTATCAAAATAAAAAAAGGGTATAATATGTAGGTATCCAACATGACTGTTAGATATAAATTTCTTTGCTTAGTCCCAATATTCAGCCGGTTACTGATGATGTATAGACATCTCTGTCCATTCGGAAGTTTTAATTTTAAATTCTTTCCAAATTTGAAATAGTCATTACCAATCTCCTCCTTCATAGTCCAGAGGCTACCTCTAGATATGTCTTCTTAATATAATTCTTAAAAATAAGTTTCTAAGTAGGTGATAGGGTTTGAACTATAGTAGAGACACTACATTATGACGTGGCAGTGTTATTTTTTACAAAAATTAGTCAATTCAAAAATGTCAGACAAAAGAGAAGCCATTATTGCTCTACAACCGTGCCGGGAAGTCAGATTCCGTCATTTGAAAGACTCTCTCAATAGCGAGATCGACTGTTTGGAAGTGTGTGAAGCGTTTTAATGAGAGAGGAGACTTGACTTATCTTCCAAGAAATGGTAGACCACGCTCACAACGCACCAAACAACTGATAAAATATGCCCGAGAGAAGATCAGGAGGAACCCGAAAAGGTCAATACGATTGTTAGCCAAAACAGCTAATGTGAGTCCCAGAACAATGAGAAGAGTTGTCAAAGAAGACCTAAAGATTTCCTCTTTCACCCTCCAAAAGAGACAGACTCTGTCAGAAGCTGTAAAGAAAAAGAGATTGGAGAGAAGCAAAGCACTTCTGAGAGAATTGAAGTCTGGCACGGCTGGTGAAATTGTTTGGTCTGACGAAAAAATTTTCACAGTGGAAATGGCTCACAACCGGAGGAATGACATAATAATTGGTAAAAGTGCAAAAGACATCCCATACAACCAAAAAACTGTCCACAGAACCATGAAACCTGCTTCAGTAATGGTCTGGGCCGCCGTTTCAGAAACTTGGAGATCACCTTTAATTTTTGTGGAACAAGGTGCCAAAATCAATGCTAAATGTTATATTGAGAATATTTTGACGCCAATGTTGGAGTCAGCTAAGGATCACTTCGGTAATGACACTCTATGGACATTTCAGCAAGACACGCGACTTCACATACTGCAAATGTCACTCAAAACTGGTGCCATGACCATCTTCCACGGTTTTGGTCCAAAGAAATGTGGCCTCCCTGCTCCCCAGATGTTAATCCTATGGACTTTTCGGTATGGTCCATTCTTGAATCAAAGGCCTGTGGTAAATTCCATCGCAGTGTGGATGATTTAAAGCGTTCGCTCCAGAGATCTTGGAAGGAAATTTCACAAGAACAGTTGCGTGCCGCAGTAGGAGGAGTTCGGAGGAGATTTGAGGCTGTTATTAAAAACAAGGGGGGACATTTTGAATAAATTAATGATTTTTGAATTCTTAAAACCCTTATGTAATAATACATAACTGTAAATTATTAAATATATTTTTCGTTGGATTATAATATGCACTTTCATTTGCTTCCAAACTTACGCCCCACCCTGTATAAGCTCTTTTAGTCTGTCGTTTTATCTTTTGTTGTATCCTTCTTCATCAAATCCTATTCCTTGCTTACCCATGGGTAAGCAGGCTGACTGTGTAAGTCTCTTATTACTTTATGCTTATTCTTATCATATGTTGGTAGTCGAAACAGAGCATAGGATATGCTTTCACTGTCCTCTCTTCTACGATGCATTCATGTCTTTGGATCACCACTAGTTAATAGGGACGCCTCTTCAACCCCTAAAATAATGCTCTGTGCAGCTTTTGGTTCTTGAGGAGAAATTCCAGTAGACCCAGATTATCGACACCTGAAAATAAGATGGTGAATATTATTATAGACATATTTTATAACATTTCTCACGAACGTACTGATAATAAATCAATGGATTTTAGATGCGACTGAAATATTAATTTTCTTTTCCTAGTGAGGACTACAGTGATACTTTAATCTTTGAAATGACACAATATCTCAAACTCAAAAGTTTACTAAATAGAAATTTGCATTTCTATTACTGAAAAAATCTTAAAATTAACCTTCATGTACAATAACTAAACAAGTTATCATTGACAGAACTATTAACGACTTACCGAATTATGACCATGTCTCTTGTTGTGGGCAGCAGGTAGCTACACTTCTCTGGAGTACAGAACATTATATGGCGACTACTTCCAGTTTGCAAACTGCGTCCAAATAATATTCCAGCAGATTAATTGATTAGTCGGTATGCCACGTCATCTGGCTTACGTGCTGAAACAAATCTATTTATTCACTTTAAACTGCTTGAATTTCCATTATATGACCTCGCTAATATTTTAATAGGTTTGAGGATTTTTCTGGAATTTCTACCATAAAGATCGTGATAGAAATTAAGCATACAATGGATGGTTGACATCAATTATTTCATTTATTGAAATACCTTCTCAAAACAACTAAAAAAAATGATGTCATAATTCATTCAATCTGTTTTAATTTACAATATTTAAAAATGTGAGAAGACATTGTAGTCATAAATAAATAAATAAAATTTCTAAAATACAAATATTTAACAACTAAAATTAACTTTATATTTAAAGTATTTAAAGTTTCAATACATCTTAGCCATAGTTCAGTCCCATGTAAAGTTGATCTTTTATCAAGTCTCTCTTGGCTAAAGCAACGGGTGACAGGTTTTGAGAATTAGTTTCCGCTTCATTATTAGGAGTATCTTCTTCAGAATACTCATCACACTGCCAGCTATCACTATTATCCACACACACATTGTGAACGACACAACATGCAGTGGTGAACTCGACCACACGCTCAATGTTCATGTCTAGTTTGTTTAAAGTTTGAAACCGACTTTTCATCTCTGAAAATGTTGTGGACATTATTTCTTGAGTGGCTAGAAGTCTCTTATTAAACTCCACTTGATCTTCACACTGTATTTCTTGGCCTTTATAAGGAACTAGTAAGCCTTCTTTCAATTGGAAGTTATCATTACCGATAATGTGATATTTCTTCAAGGGAAAATAGCCATTGGGAATATTTCCAATATGAATGCCTAAATCTGTGCTCTCCAAACACTTGGAGTGACTGTAGGTTCCAGGGTAACCAACGCTCACAAATGTGAACTTTTTGAAGGCATCACAAACAGCCAAGAGAATCAGAGTGTACTTCCCTTTAGAGTTTCTGTACTCATCATGCAGTTTTTCTGGTGCCCGAGCAACAAGGTGCACAGCATCAATGCTCCCAATAATGCCGGGAAAATTAGCCGTTTTGAAAAAATTAGCAGACGTAGATTCCAAATCTGATGGCCACTTTATAGCGTTAGAACTTAGCATATTGATATCAAGAATGGTTTTATAAATTAGACGACAGACAGCGGCTTCAGAATAGCCAAAGAGATGGTGAATGTCTTTGTAGACCTTTCTACTCGTTAAGTAAATCACAGTCATCAGAAGTCTGATTCTCAGAGACACATCAAGGCTAGTTTTGTTTGTTGTCGACTCCAGAAGTTCATTGACTCGTCTTAAAAGATCTTCAAAAGTTTGTCTAGATACTCCCACTTTTCTTTTGAACACCGAATCCTTCATGAAACACAGCTGGGCGCTGTGATTGTAGCCATATTTGTTCAAGCGGCTCCTGTAAGATGAAAAAAGTTTTTAATTCATAATAGAAAATATACAAGATTAAAGCTATTTTTAGAACAGTCAAGATAAATAATTTAGATTAGTTCATCACACGTATAGATAACATCTTATAATAATAATTTATTCAGGAAAGAATAGATACAGATTACAATTTTTATCAAATACATACATTCAAAATAGGCTACAAATATAAAAAGAAACCATATATTGGATTTATTTTCTGAAGCCCATCCAGGTAGCCCTTAAACTTAAAATGAAGGAGAAGGCTAAAAACAATTTAAATTTTTTCATTATTTATAAAATCTGACGTTCCAATTCAAACATGAATCATTTTCGAAGTAATCTGTAATGCAAATTGAGAAGTTACATAGAATTTATAGGATATAAAATAACTTAAAAAATTGAAAGATAAAATGAAGGGTTTAAAAACAATGTAAAAACCAAACCATCAATAAACCTTTTTTTAAATTTCTTTTATATCCAATAACTTTTTAACTTGCATAACAGATTACTTTAAAAATGATTCATGTTTGAATCGAAACGTCTTTATTTTATAAATATGCAGACTTCCTGTACATTTTATCCAGTACATCTGAAACTATAAGAATGACTAATCTATACTATAGCTAACAAAGTCTCCAAGATATAATTCTTCCTCACACACACCTTGAAATTATTATATGTCACAGCATCTATATCAGAACAACTAGCTACAGTTATTCTTTAAGAATAATCATGAAAATTTAAAAAGATTATTAATTCATATGAAGACCATTTTAATTCACATTCGGTAACCGAAGCAACATATAGAAATGAAACTACTTACCCAAACCTCTTCTGTATTCCTTTGGCAAGGGAATTATCCTTGGTGGTAAAAATAGAGCTAATGAGACTGAAAGAGAAAAATAATTGTTAGATTGAACTTGATGGGATAAATTTAAGTTTTAAAACTGATGAAATGAAAAAAAATGCAATATACATGCAATTCTATCTATGATTAAATCTAAAATTTGTAGTTACCTTCCTTGTACATTTTCACTGTCAAGTATAACTGTTTGTTCCTTGTTTTTTTCCAACCTTTTTAATTTTTTCTTCACATTTCTGCTGTAATAAAGACAATAAATTAATCATTTTCAAAATAGTTAATCAAGATCAATGTTTTAACTACCTAACTCCTTGGATTTTATCAAAAATATAGAATCTAAATTTAGCAACTAGAGATGCATCAATATAATGGTAAAAATTTGCTCTAAAATAACCACTACTAGGTACTTTTACAATTCTCTTTTAGAATTAATTAATGAGGACTAAATACAGAATATTATCATTCACAGATTTTAAATCTAATAGATAGACCTTTTAAGAGAGAACTCATTACTCGATATTTTAATAGCAACTACTGAAAAAAATATCTGGCATCAGCTATTGATTTCTAGAAGTATTGGTATCTACCTTGAACATTGCATTGATGCATCTCTAATTACAACATACTATTGAAATTTGAAACATAGATTTGAATGAAGCTGTAGCAAAATAAATTGCAATGTTGCTACTCCAAGAATTAGCTACTCAGAGTGAACTTTGATAACATAGCTTAAGATCTAATTTAAAGAGTAGGTAAATTTATAAGTGTTAATAAGAAAGACACCAATATTACATACCAGGTATGACTGACAAGTTGTTGAGTAGCTACATGCTGCTTTGTAGCCTCTTGCATCAGTGCCATCTCTCCTGAATCCGTGTTGGAAAATATACTGAACATCATTGCACCGAACTTCTCACCAATGCTTAACAAATCCATTGTAGAAATGGGAATAGCTAGATTCTTTCAATCTTTTGGAGAATTAAAACAAAGGCAAGTAATAATTACTTAGGCTAACTTGAAAATAGAATAAAATTAGCAATAAGACAATATTAGTTTGAACCAGTCTGCAAAATATAGGAAATTTTTAACACTTTCTGCGCAAACAATCGTTAAATCTTCCTAAATTTACCTGTATATGATTTATTTTACTGAGTACAGAAGCCAAATAAGAAGATTTCTTAGAGAACAGTTTTTTCAATTCCTGGAGTTTGAAGATGAAATATACTTGTTAAAGAAATCCATTTGTGTGGGTTGTAGTGCCAGACTAAATAATAATTAACATTTAACATTCGATTTATTTTTACAGCTATCTCCAAAAGAAGCTAAATTTCACTCCAAAATGATCAAATTGTCATTAATTCTCTCCAAAATAACATTGTAATTTGTAGTAGAGAATAAAATGAGATATTTCTCTCCATTTACAATTGAAGGGCTCAAAATAGCTGTCATTGACTCACCAATAAATGGTGAGAAAGGACATACTTTATTACTTTGGTGCCAGGTTGAAAGCCTCTAGTATATTAACATATAAGAACACTGACAGACATTCCAGGTAAAGAAGCATGTCCTTTCTCTCCCATAGGCCATGACGCCATGTTATA
Source organism: Caprella mutica (assembly GCA_947561585.1). Classification (NCBI taxonomy): domain Eukaryota; kingdom Metazoa; phylum Arthropoda; class Malacostraca; order Amphipoda; family Caprellidae; genus Caprella; species Caprella mutica. The sequence continues at coordinate 91,717 of CANNZV010002838.1, forward strand.
GACTTATAGACCACTCTGGAAAGAGTGGTCTTTTCTGATGGATTAATTACTCTGTTGGAGTTTAGCAAACCTTAAAATACAATAATAAATTAATGGGAACTGTATAATCTGCAGCAATTAGCCTCTAAAATTCATCTGTTAGCCTTAGGTATTTTCCAGAGTGGCTTATAGAGTCATAGACCAGTATGAAAAGTATGACAGGATTCGAGAATTAATAAGGGATCCCATGTGACCCAGACTGTATTCCATGGGAAATTCCATCAACAAGTCGATTGAATTTTTTCCCCTTTGAAAATAATATTCTAGCAAAGTTGGTGGAATTTTAGCTATTTATTCCTATGTTACCATTAATTTTTGGTGGACAAATTGGGAAAATGTTGGTGGATCAGCCAAATTAATGGAAATTGGAGGATTTTTTCAGCTTTTTGAAAAAAGTCAGTGGGATTTTGTGCACCTAATACAGACTGGCATGTGACAGTGATCCCAAATCCTTCAAATTAAAATCTCTGCGAGGCAAGAGACACATTATGCAGAGTGGCTGAGCCTGAGAATATAGGATATATTATCAATATTTAAGTAACTGTAATTGGTACTGGTATCGGTTACTAATGTGGTATCGGTGCATCTCTAATTTTTAGCTATTTATTCCTATGTTACCATTAGTTTTCGGTGGATAAATTGGGAAAATGATGGTGGATCCACCAAATTACTGGAAATTTATGGTGGATTTTTTCAGCATTTTGAAAAAGTCAGTGCCATTCTGTGCACCAAATACAGACTGGAATACAATCTGAAAATTAATTTGGCAACAGCCCTCCCCCCAGGGCCTTGTTACAGTTAAAGCCAAGGCCTAATTAATTGGCTTAGATTTTAAAAGGTCAAAACTCAGATATGTCTAGTCTAATTGACTTAAAGCCTTAAACTTTTGAATTAATTCCAATGTTCCCAGTCAAGTAAAATAGTATGTCTCTCAAACTCTCCATTTGTTTCTCCAGTTCTCTCCAAAAATAACCAAATTTTTCTCCAAAATGATCAAATTATCATAAATTCTCTCCAAATTAACATTATAGCATAGGAGAAAATTAGTTAGACAGACTGATGTTGCCAGTCTGCAGAAACTGGTATATTCTGCTCGAAACTGGTATAGGTATTCTGTTCGTCTCTTATTCTTCTGTTCGGAGCAGAATTGATGTGAATATAATATAGGGATTACCTAATTCAGAAGTGTTTGTAACAAAAATTATGTAAATATAGGAAATTAGGAATTAAATCAAAATTGTTTGTAGAGAATATCCCAAATATCTCCCATATTCCCAGTCCTGAGTCTGTATTTGGTGCACAAAATTCCACTGACTTTTTCAAAAAGCTGGAAAAATCCACCATAAATTTCCCAGTCTGCAGAATATTGAACATTTTTCCAAGACTCTCTGTGGGAGTTTTTGAATGAAATTTTAGAAATTTGAGATCTCTGCGGGAGATTTTGAATTAATTCCTATGTTACCATCCAAGTAAAATAGTATGTCTCATAAACTCGCCATTTGTCTCTCCAGCTCTCTCCAAAATTCAACAAATTCTCTCCAAAATGATCAAATTTTCATAAATTCTCTCCAAAATAACATTGTAGCATAGTTGCGTGAGCGTGCACGCCAGTTCTTTTGTTTCCGCATTTTAGACAGTTGCGTGAGCGTGCACGCCAATTTTTTTAATTTAGACATTTGCGTGAGCGTGCACGCCATTTTTTAAAAAAAATTCTGCGTTTTTGACAGTTGCGTGAGCGTGCACGCCAATTATTTTTTTTCCGCATTTTAGACAGTTGCGTGAGCGTGCACGCCAATTATTTTAATTTAGACATTTGCGTGAGCGTGCACGCCATTTTTTATTTATTTTCTGCGTTTTTGACAGTTGCGTGAGCGTGCACGCCAGTTATTTTTTTTCCGCATTTTAGACAGTTGCCTGAGCGTGCACGCCAATTATTTTAATTTAGACATTTGCGTGAGCGTGCACGCCCTTTTTTAAAAAAATTCTGCTTTTTTGACAGTTACGTGAGCGTGCACGCCAGTTCTTTTTTTTCCGCATTTTAGACAGTTGCGTGAGCGTGCACGCCAATTATTTTAATTTAGACATTTGCGTGAGCGTGCACGCCATTTTTTTATTTTTTTCTGCGTTTTTGACAGTTGCGTGAGCGTGCACGCCAGTTCTTTTTTTTCCGCATTTTAGACAGTTGCGTGAGCGTGCACGCCAATTATTTTAATTTAGACATTTGCGAGAGCGTGCACGCCATTTTTTTATTTTTTTCTGCGTTTTTGACAGTTGCGTGAGCGTGCACGCCAATTATTTTTTTTCCGCATTTTAGACAGTTGCGTGAGCGTTTACGCCAATTATTTTAATTTAGACATTTGCGTGAGCGTGCACGCCATTTTTTAAAAAAAATTCTGCGTTTTTGACAGTTGCGTGAGCGTGCACGCCAATTATTTTTTTTCCGCATTTTAGACAGTTGCGTGAGCGTGCACGCCAATTATTTTAATTTAGACATTTGCGTGAGCGTGCACGCCATTTTTTTATTTTTTTCTGCGTTTTTGACAGTTGCGTGAGCGTGCACGCCAGTTCTTTTTTTTTCCGCATTTTAGACAGTTGCGTGAGCGTGCACGCCAATTATTTTAATTTAGACATTTGCGTGAGCGTGCACGCCATTTTTTTATTTTTTTCTGCGTTTTTGACAGTTGCGTGAGCGTGCACGCCAGTTCTTTTGTTTCCGCATTTAAGACAGTTGCGTGAGCGTGCACGCCAATTTTTTTAATTTAGACATTTGCGTGAGCGTGCACGCCATTTTTTAAAAAAATTTCTGCGTTTTTGACAGTTGCGTGAGCGTGCACGCCAATTATTTTTTTTCCGCATTTTAGACAGTTGCGTGGGCGTGCACGCCAATTATTTTAATTTAGACATTTGCGTGAGCGTGCACGCCATTTTTATATTTTTTTCTGCGTTTTTGACAGTTGCGTGAGCGTGCACGCCAGTTCTTTTTTTTTCCGCATTTTAGACAGTTGCCTGAGCGTGCACGCCAATTATTTTAATTTAGACATTTGCGTGAGCGTGCACGCCCTTTTTTATTTTTTTTCTGCGTTTTTGACAGTTGCGTGAGCGTGCACGCCAATTATTTTTTTTCCGCATTTTAGACAGTTGCGTGAGCGTGCACGCCAATTATTTTAATTTAGACATTTGCGTGAGCGTGCACGCCATTTTTTATTTTTTTTCTGCGTTTTTGACAGTTGCGTGAGCGTGCACGCCAGTTCTTTTTTTTCCGCATTTTAGACAGTTGCCTGAGCGTGCACGCCAATTATTTTAATTTAGACATTTGCGTGAGCGTGCACGCCCTTTTTAAAAAAAATTCTGCTTTTTTGACAGTTACGTGAGCGTGCACGCCAGTTCTTTTTTTTCCGCATTTTAGACAGTTGCGTGAGCGTGCACGCCAATTATTTTAATTTAGACATTTGCGTGAGCGTGCACGCCATTTTTTTATTTTTTTCTGCGTTTTTTACAGTTGCGTGAGCGTGCACGCCAGTTCTTTTTTTTCGCATTTTAGACAGTTGCGTGAGCGTGCACGCCAATTATTTTAATTTAGACATTTGCGTGAGCGTGCACGCCATTTTTTTTCTGCGTTTTTGACAGTTGCGTGAGCGTGCACGCCAATTATTTTTTTTCCGCATTTTAGACAGTTGCGTGAGCGTGCACGCCAATTATTTTAATTTAGACATTTGCGTGAGCGTGCACGCCATTTTTTTATTTTTTTCTGCGTTTTTTTTCTCGTGAGCGTGCACGCCAGTTCTTTTTTTTTTCCGCATTTTAGACAGTTGCGTGAGCGTGCACGCCAATTATTTTAATTTAGACATTTGCGTGAGCGTGCACGCCATTTTTTTTATTTTTTTCTGCGTTTTTTTTCTCGTGAGCGTGCACGCCAGTTCTTTTTTTTTTCTGCGTTTTTTTTCTCGTGAGCGTGCACGCCAGTTCTTTTTTTTTCCGCATTTTAGACAGTTGCGTGAGCGTGCACGCCAATTATTTTAATTTAGACATTTGCGTGAGCGTGCACGCCATTTTTTTTATTTTTTTCTGCGTTTTTGACAGTTGTGTGAGCGTGCACGCCAGTTCTTTTGTTTCCGCATTTAAGACAGTTGCGTGAGCGTGCACGCCAATTTTTTTAATTTAGACATTTGCGTGAGCAAAATTTCTGCGTTTTTGACAGTTGCGTGAGCGTGCACGCCAATTTTTTTTTTCCGCATTTTAGACAGTTGCGTGGGCGTGCACGCCAGTTCTTTTTTTTCCGCATTTTAGACAATTGCGTGAGCGTGCACGCCATTTTTTAAAAAAATTTCTGCGTTTTTGACAGTTGCGTGAGCGTGCACGCCAATTATTTTTTTTCCGCATTTTAGACAGTTGCGTGAGCGTGCACGCCAATTATTTTAATTTAGACATTTGCGTGAGCGTGCACGCCATTTTTTTATTTTTTTCTGCGTTTTTGACAGTTGCGTGAGCGTGCACGCCAGTTCTTTTTTTTTCCGCATTTTAGACAGTTGCGTGAGCGTGCACGCCAATTATTTTAATTTAGACATTTGCGTGAGCGTGCACGCCATTTTTTTATTTTTTTCTGCGTTTTTGACAGTTGCGTGAGCGTGCACGCCAGTTCTTTTGTTTCCGCATTTAAGACAGTTGCGTGAGCGTGCACGCCAATTTTTTTAATTTAGACATTTGCGTGAGCGTGCACGCCATTTTTTAAAAAAAATTCTGCGTTTTTGACAGTTGCGTGAGCGTGCACGCCAATTATTTTTTTTCCGCATTTTAGACAGTTGCGTGGGCGTGCACGCCAATTATTTTAATTTAGACATTTGCGTGAGCGTGCACGCCATTTTAATATTTTTTTCTGCGTTTTTGACAGTTGCGTGAGCGTGCACGCCAGTTCTTTTTTTTTTCCGCATTTTAGACAGTTGCCTGAGCGTGCACGCCAATTATTTTAATTTAGACATTTGCGTGAGCGTGCACGCCCTTTTTAAAAAAAAATTCTGCTTTTTTGACAGTTACGTGTGTGTGCACGCCAGTTCTTTTTTTTCCGCATTTTAGACAGTTGCGTGAGCGTGCACGCCAATTATTTTAATTTAGACATTTGCGTGAGCGTACACGCCATTTTTTTATTTTTTTCTGCGTTTTTGACAGTTGCGTGAGCGTGCACGCCAGTTCTTTTTTTTCGCATTTTAGACAGTTGCGTGAGCGTGCACGCCAATTATTTTAATTTAGACATTTGCGTGAGCGTGCACGCCATTTTTTTATTTTTTTCTGCGTTTTTGACAGTTGCGTGAGCGTGCACGCCAGTTCTTTTTTTTTCCGCATTTTAGACAGTTGTGTGAGCGTGCACGCCATTTTTTAAAAAAAATTCTGCGTTTTTGACAGTTGCGTGAGCGTGCACGCCAATTATTTTTTTTCCGCATTTTAGACAGTTGCGTGAGCGTGCACGCCAATTATTTTTTTCCGCATTTTAGACAGTTGCGTGAGCGTGCACGCCAATTATTTTAATTTAGACATTTGCGTGAGCGTGCACGCCATTTTTTTATTTTTTTCTGCGTTTTTGACAGTTGCGTGAGCGTGCACGCCAGTTCTTTTTTTTCCGCATTTTAGACAGTTGCGTGAGCGTGCACGCCAATTATTTTAATTTAGACATTTGCGTGAGCGTGCACGCCATTTTTTTATTTTTTTCTGCGTTTTTGACAGTTGCGTGAGCGTGCACGCCAGTTCTTTTTTTTCCGCATTTTAGACAGTTGCGTGAGCGTGCACGCCAATTTTTTTAATTTAGACATTTGCGTGAGCGTGCACGCCATTTTTTAAAAAAATTTCTGCGTTTTTGACAGTTGCGTGAGCGTGCACGCCAATTATTTTTTTTCCGCATTTTAGACAGTTGCGTGAGCGTTTACGCCAATTATTTTAATTTAGACATTTGCGTGAGCGTGCACGCCATTTTTTTTAATTTTTCCGCGTTTTAGACAGTTGCGTGAGCGTGCACGCCAATAATTTTTTTTCTGCATTTTAGACAGTTGCGTGAGCGTGCACGCCAAGAAATTCCATAAAATTCCACTTTTCCATATTTTAGTCAACTTAGTTGCGTGGGCGTGTACGCAAATTCCTTTTTTCTGGCTTTTAGACAGTGGCGTGAGCGTGCACGCTCACGCCGATTATTAATTCTTTTCCGTCTTTTAGATACTGCCCAGAAAATGTTAAAAATGTCCCATATTCTGCAGACTGGTGTTACCATTAATTTAGCTGCGGGAGATTCTGAATCTGCTGCTGAGAGTCAGAGACAGAGAATAGCTCTCACTCTCAAATCAAAGTCCAGTCTGCAGAAACAGGTTAAGTGTTCGTAGAGATCTCTTAATCTGTTCGTAGCGAAATTAATGTAAATATAGGAATTAATTCAGAAGTGTTCGTAGCAAAATTAATGTAAATATAGGAATTAATTCAAAATTGTTCGGAGAGAATATCCCAAATATCTCACATATTCTGCAGACTGGATCAAAGTCTCTGCGGGAGAAGAGACACATTCTGCAGAGTGCAGACTGGTGGCCTATGTTCCCATGTTAATTTTGGCTGGAATTTTGAAAATATGAACTTAATTTTCGTATTCCAGAAAAAATATTTAAGGTAAAACAGGTAAATTGCGGCACACTAACAAACTGCGGCATCAAACAAGAAACAACAGAACATCATAGCTTCAAAACACACGCTAAAAACTTAAATTGATAAATTGTAGCATGCACTGCGCTTCTTCTGATAGCTAGGTATGCCATTTTCTTTTAATTTCAGTTCATAATGTTTTAGAGACTCTCTTGAGAGGGGCCAGTCGCCAGAGGGTCGCAATTAAAAATTAAAGGGCCGCAATTTACCTGTGTGATGATGGCAGGGCAGACTCAAACTAGCAGTGAGCCTGGAGCCAGTGACAATATCATTAACTTGAATAAATATGAAGAGAATAAATAAATTAAGAGAACATAGGTAGGGGTCCCGGGTAGTACATAGAATCACCGAAACGGACCGAATCGGACTGATTGAGGACCAAAACGGACCAATTGGGGTCCAAAACGGACCGAATGGGGACCAAGCCGGATCTAATCGGGCCAAAACGGAGCTAAGAAGTTCATAAAAAACACTTAAATAGTTGGTACTATACATTGGAGAAAAATAATAATATTTAGAATGAGTTATTTAACTGATAATAGCTATAGGTACTTATGTTGAAAAAAAAAACCATAGCTACTTTGAATGCTCATATCCTATAAGCCGGAAATTATTCTTCAAAAAATATTTCAAAGGGCCCCATGACCTTGACCTTTGACCGGGTCGCTCCCAAAATTCTACCAGCAGGTCACTGGATATTGACCAATAGTTTCACCAGATTTCAGACAATTTGGCTGATCACTTTTTCAGTTAAAGCGAATAAAGGGCCCTACACACGCAGGGTTTTTTCAGTCTTTCCACCGGACTTTTTGCTAAGCTCCTCCCACTTTTTCCACGAGACTTAAATTTTGCACCAAAAGTCCAAGACTTTTCAACAACGTACATGTTCTATTATTTTCCCCCAATCAAGAGGTGCAATTTTGTATATCTTCGTATAGCTACTGTCAACTCATAAAATATGTTGTACATATAATAACTGGATTGGTGTTCATTTTTAGACAAACTTTGCTCCATTCATTTCTTTACCTTTGAGGTAAAGAATTCTCATATTTTCCTATTTATAAAAGACTGCCAGTAAAATTTATAATACCTAGTAATGTTTCTTTAAACTTTTATTTAGTATAGTATATTTTAGCAAAATAAATATTACTATCTTTATTCTATTTATTTCAACATATTACCTATATTAGCTAATACTACCTTTAATTATTTTATTTATTATAACGCAATACATATTGTACCTAGTACCTATACGTATT
>CANNZV010002839.1:0-16505 GCA_947561585.1 Caprella mutica
CTAGAGTATCACCTTGTGTAATGGTACTTTGATTTTCAATAGCTTACCTGATGGAATCAGAGCTAGTAGTAATCTATAATTGTCTTTCGAGCAATTTACCTAGAACCGTTTTTCTAAGATATTTTAAATATCTTCCAATGCCAGAGTCATTGTTTACATTTTTTATATAATTAACTCAATATATAGTTGAAAATTCAAGTTGTTATGAGCAACATATTAAAGTACCTAAGTATTCCAAGAGTAGGAATATAACTTCACCAAGCTATCTTTGCAGATTTCGAAGAACATTTTTTACCATACATTATTATATACATTTACAATTTAAACAGCTTAAATGAATCTTTTCTTACATTTCAGATGATATGTTATATGAAGAGCTGAACACAGTGAAGATCGCACTCATTCTACTTTATACTTCTCAAACCTGTAAGTTTTATAAAAGAAAATCATTAAATTACATTAGATTTAGTAGTATCAATGAATATTCAATAAGGATTAGTTATGATTTCAAATTGCACATAATATAATATTGATTTGCTTGATGATGTATCGTGGTAAGGAAAACATTTTGAGAATAATTCTCTAATAAGTGAAATTATGAGGGTTAGAAAACTCTAGAAATTTATATTAATAATCACTAAGTACTATTTTCCACCAGTCAAGTGTTCAGAAACAGATTTTAACGTTCCTTTTTATCTAAACAGGTGGGTACAGTGTCACGCAATACACATCTTTAATCAAGATCAAGGAACTAAGACATCTACTTCGAAAAATATATGTTTTTTCTGAGACTAACTTCAAATATTCTGATGAGATACTGATGGATGGAAATGTGAAGATGGAAAATATAGAAAATAAGGCGGCTTGTGGATTACAAGTTTATCCAAAAGAAGAGGACATCGTTCCGGAGAGATGGATTAGATCAAATGTAGTAATTGAAAAGATTCCCAGAATTTCACCAAGGATATTCATGATAGTAGACTTGATTCTCAGAGTGGTTGTTAACTCTGCAACTTTGTTGTTTCTGCTTATTTCATCTATCGTGAAAATTTCAATTGCAAACCATAGTAATTGCTGGATTATCTTATGTTTGACTGTAAGTATTTTACAGATAGTTTTGATGATATAAATTTGGTGATTTCTTATATAGAGATAATTTCCCTGCGACTTAGTAATCACCATCGATAAAGTGATCATTATAAAAGTAAATAAATAATGTTTTATTTACATTCTATCTTTTATGTGAAGGTGTCAATTTTCCAAATATCTTTGGTGACCACCTTCTATCCAATCCTCGTATCGAATATTATCACCTTGATGTACTACAAGACAATCCAAGCAAATGAAAGTCTGAAACAGTCTTTGGTGAACTCAGACGTGACAGAGCTCCTCAAACTCAAAGAATTCTTCCTCAACGTAAGGTAAGCCAGTAGATTATATTCCATTGTTTTGATGCTAATAAGTTCACGAGTCAATCTTGATTTTAATCTTCAGATAAACAAAAAGTAACATAAATTCTAAACCGAAAATGTCATCTTATATGGATCAAACTTGTATACACAATACAAACGATAAACTACTTCGAACTATTAAAATATTATTGAGTCTATCGAACTTATATAAAATTCACATATTATCACACCCTGTGATGGTGAGACGAGCATTTATATCAATATTGCTTTAATTAGTCAAAAACTGTTATGTTCACTGCAATTTTGATAATTATAATAATGCTCAAAATCTAAAAGTTTTATATCTAGTTGATCAGATATTATTATTTCAAAGAACGTGGAATCAGGAAACTAAAAATTTTGTTGGTCATGATTTTATGTATTCATTTTAACCTTTTCGCTCCTGAATCTCCTGAAAGAATGCCATTTGCAGACCCAGAGCGAAAATTTTTGTTATGTAACTTACTTACCGTATGAACATGATTGAAATGTCCGTAATGTTCCATGTTTCCATCATGTACATTACTGAAGAGAAGCCCATGAAAAAGCACACACACATAATATGTAGCTTTGACCACAAACGTGTTAAAATAGCATACTATTAAATGGCTACTGCAGATACCATCATGAGCGAAAGTACATAATTTTTTGTTCTCATTTCAGAAAAATCGGAAGACACTGCAATGCCTTATTCGGAATAAATATGTTTGCTCACTTCGTTTTCTGCACCTCGTATTGCTGTCAACTAATAACTTTAATGCTGATATTCTATATGAATTCTTCATCTGCCTGGATCATCTTCATTTTCTTCGTCTCACTGAGTTTCGTCAACAGTTCATTTATGAGAATCCCTGAAGAGTTTGAAAAAATTAATTCTCAGGTATGTTGAATGTCAGTCAGTATATTGTTTTCTAACCTCCGTACGATTGAGTGACCATTTTACTACAAGTGATTGATGTGAATTTATAGAAAAAAATAGTTAAAAAAGTATTAGGTGAGATTAAGAGTAACCGTCACTTTCCTTCTGTCGTATAGTTGTGTGAGGGAAACTTTGTTTCGATGTCATTTCTGTATTGCACCCGCAACTGAAAAACAAATGCAAAAATTAAATATGAAATTTAAGTTCAAATTTTATGTTAACAAAATCGTGTGATAACCAACAATTCCGATTTTTATATTTTTTGATATTAAGCTGTAATGCAGTTTTTGTATCTGCTAGTCATTCGTGTGATAACTCTAACAATTCTGAATTTTAGATTTTTTAATATGAAACTGTAATGTAGTTTTTTGTATCTGCTAGTTTATTGTACTGCACACTTATTTATAGTTTAAAAACATGGCAAGGGTCAGTATACACATTGTTGTACATGTTCAATGCTCTTCCGAAATTAAATAGGGATTTTTAATTTACTAAGAATATCTTAAATGAGTGATATTCGTAACTATGATAGCAACATTTTTCAGTTGCGTGGGCAAAATGGGATATATCCATGGTTCGGTATACAGGGTGACCCAAAACAAAATCGAAACTCAACTTTAAATTTGTATATTTCAACAATTACTGAAGATACAGTTTTCTCTTAAGTGTCATTTAGTTTGTTGAAATTTAAGTTAAATTTTCATAAAGATTTATTGATTTTTGTGAATGTTATATAACGATTTTATTGAGGGGTGGTGAAAATGGCTTTGCGCAAATGGTAAAAAAAACGGATATTGAAGTAAGTCCAAACTAAAAATATATGTTTATTAGACAACAGCTCTATAAATAAAATAGATTTATTTTCAGGTTATATAAGCATTCAAATAACTATTCCTTTTATTGATTATTGACAAAATGGGGAAATGTGTTTCAGTACAAAGAGGAAGGCACAAGTTTAAATTTTGAAAAGGGTCGTTCAGACCCCAAGAGGACATACGATCTGAAGGCAAAACCAATTTTGTTCAGCAACTCCTTTCAGAAAATAGAAATGTTTTTATTTGGAGAAATGGACAAACTATTACAAAATCTGAAATCAATCGAATTTGCATGACCCCTAAAAATAAATGTCAGACATTAACTTCTTAATAGAGATTTTTGACGCCGTAGAAGATTTGTCAACTGGTTCTTGCAAAGACATGTTCGTTTTGTGGAAGATATTATCAGTGGGGACGAAACTGTATTTTATATGAACGAAAAGGTAATTAATCACAACATTTGGCAATATTCTTAAGAGAATAACCATCCAGATTTTAACTTTGACCGACTTTATCACTGTGGAAATTAAAATCATCACTCTAACTTTCATTTTGTAGGGGTGGCCTGAACGACCATTGTTAAAATTTAAACTTGTGCCTTCCTTTTTCTACTTAAATAAATTTCCCATTTTGTCAATAATTAATAAAAGGAGTAGTTATTTGTATGCTTTTAAAACCTGCAAATTAATTTATATTATTTATAGAGTTATTGTCTAATAAAGATATATTTTTTGTTTGAACTCACTTCAATATCCGTTTTCTAACCATTTGCGCAAAGCCATTTTCACCACCCATCAATAAAATCGTTATAACATTAACAAAAATCAATAAATCTTTATGAAAATTCAACAGTAGATGAAGAAAATTTCAACAAACTAAATGATACTTAAGAGAATGCTGTATCTTTAGTAGTTATTTAAATATACTAATTTAAATTTGGGTTTCATTTTTTTGGGACACCCTATAATGTAACTCTCAAATATAAAATAAATTTTTGTCTGTATTTTTCAGATTATTTTGTCAAATAAAATGCTGGCTTGGTCCGACTCATCTGATGAAAATTTCGTCAATGTTGTAAGTTCATATGTTTCATTTTGCCGTGAATAGCAATATTTTTTGATAAGCAAATAATTCAACTATAAATTGAATATTTAACTAAATTTTAAATGAATCTATTCAATCATAGGTAATGTGTGTGTTGAATTGGTCATTGTATGATATCAATTTTTATTGAAACTAAGACCACTCATAATCATGAAAAAAGTGAAAGAAGTATTTTTCATTATTGATTTACAAGATACAGGGTGTCGACAAAAAGCCGAATTAAAAGTGTTGTAATTTGTATACTATTATTGCTAGATGATTGAAATAGGTTTCATTTAAGAGATAAGAGTTTTAAGTTTCATTTCACAATATAAATATATGGCATTACATCACCACCACCAGTCTCAATAAACTTATCAAGAATTTGTTTTTGTCACATTCTGAAACTAGAGAGTATTAGCATGGGTTCTTAATGGCATTGCATTTAAAACGGTGTCAAATAAATGTGTTAGATGACGTGTTAAGAAAACATGAACAATAGTTTTCTTTATTTATGTATCAGAAGATTTTTTTCAATGATTTTTTTTAATCCATAGATAATAAAATTTCTCTACCCATGATAATGAAATTTTTGTACTTGCTGTTTTTTCATGGCATGAATTTCTTTTTATTCAAATTACGAACTGCACAGTTGGCATATCACGTAACGTAATATCATTCAATTATTATTTAACATAGTAGAGTTCCATACATTGCCTAAAATCGATAAATTGTAGTCACCACACTCATAGAAATTCTGATGCACCCAGGTGTTTCGAGTTCACCCTATGGCTTTGTCTCTAAAGCGAGACACTTTAGTGCATCAAACTATAGTTTGGATGCACTAATGTGCATCAGTTCGATGCACGTTAGTGTCTCAAATTTTCCTTTGCTAAAATGATGAAAAATAATTTCCTCATCATTTTAACAAACTTACAGCTAAGACACTAAAGTGCATCAAACTGATGCACTTTAGTGCATCCAAACTATAGTTTGATGCACTAAAGTGTCTTGATTTGGAGACAAAGCCATAAGGTGAACTCGAAACACCTGAGTGCGTCGGTTGAAGTTGTTTATTTTTCTCAGTGCACGGATCCATTTCTAAACATCTCCACAAGGTTATGTTTTCTCTGTTTCACTGATAATTGAGACATTCGTGGGATAATAAATCGCCAATGAATCTAAAGCACTACAGATGTGTCAATAAATCCTATTTACGTATGAAAGATATCAATTGATTTTGATATATAAATGAAGCCTATGTCAGTCTTCTAGTTCTAATACTTTACAAATAACAGTCCTTTTAAATCAGCTATTTTTTTCGGCTACCGAAGCTAATACTCTATACAGAATGTGATAAAAGAACGGGTTTCGTCTTGATAAGTTTATTGAGTCTGGTGGTGGTTACGTAATGCTAAAAAAAATTATGACATATAACTTGAAATTCTTATCTTTGAAATAAAAACAAATTTCAATCTTCTACAATACTAGTTTACAAATTACGACCTTTTTAAATCGGGCTACTTCTTTAGTGGACATCCTGTATGTATATACACAAGGTTAATTTATACGAATATTTAATCCCTCACAAGGTTCAACAATTTCGAAATCAACTCACTGAAGAAAAATTCAGTTTCAACTGCATGAATTTTTTCAAGTTCACGAAAGTTGAAGTATTTATAGTAAGTAATTTCATTTGTTATTTTTCCAAACTATATCTTATGATAATTTTACGATAAGATTTTGCATGATTATAACTGGATTAAAGTAGTAAGAATTGTTGCGTACACTGTTAAAGGAGAATTTAAAGATCATGCAAAAATAATAAAAACGTTGTAAGCTTCTTTAAAGAATGCTTACGAATTAATCATAAAATAAAAAAGTTTATTTTCAATATATTCCTAAAATTGTACTACATAATTATTAATGTTCATGTTTTTTTAGGTGTTGCAGTTCATATTCTCTCTTGGTACAGTTGAACTTCAGTCTGCAATTGATGAGTACGCCTCCTTTAATGAAGTCAATCACAATGTCACTAGGAAGTGGTGGGCTAGAATTTAAGGAACTTTAATATTGAAGCTAATACAGCTATTAATGGTTATTTGAATTTACTGTAAAATATCTAATCAATATTCCTGGAAAAATTTCAGCTGACTTGTCTGAACGACAGTGAAATATTTCTCGAACGAAATCAGTTTACCATTTAACAGTAAAATGAAATTCGTAATATATAGGTTAATTAAAAATAATTGGCAAACAATATAAACAGCACCTTCATCAGTAATTAGCACAGGATGGTGATTATCGTTGATACTAGCTAGGTTTTTAATTATTGTTGAGCACTGAACAAAACAAAAAAAAATGTAACATAGCTACACTGAGAAAAAAATAGACAACTGCAACAGATGCACCAAGGTGTTTCGAGTTTACCCTATGGGGTAAAACCAGACATTTAAGTGCATCAAATTTTGAAAGGGCGTCAGTTCGATATACTTTAGTGTCCCGGCTAGTAGTCTGTTTAAATGATGAGTTAATTATACTCATCTTTTTAACAAAGGATAATTTGAGACACTTAAGTGCATCGAACTGATGCAGTTTGAAGCCCTCGAAACACCAAAATGCATCTAAAATAGAGTATGATGAACTTAAGTGTATTGCTTCGTAGCCAATACTATAGGCTCGAAACACCTGGGTGCCTCAGAATCTCTATGGGTGTATAAAGATATTATTATTAATAAAAAATTTAATGAATGATAGAGACTTTTGTTTCAAAAACGTCACAATCACACACATGAGTCTACAATATTAGTCGCAAGTAGTCCTAAATGTGGAAATCTTCTGATTGTTCTCTTACCTGGCTTACCATATATATTTAAGTATCGATGCAATTGAATTCATTGGTTGGCCAAACTATTTCCGTTAAAAATTCAGTTCAATATTTAAACGAAATAACCATTATCATTATACAAGTATTGAGAGATCAAATGTGAATAGTTTTGAGCAATAATTCTAGTGATAAACTATAAAAGAATCCTTAGATATATATATACTCTTTCAATTTTATTTGCTAAAAGTTACCAACTAACAATACTTTATTGTAAATGTTAATTTTGTTTACATAGCATCTATATTCTATGCCGTAGTGTTCTGAGCTCTTGTCGCAGTTACGCAGTGTGGGCAATTTCATTTAAATACCACACAGAGAAGCATGTTTGTTGCAAGGTGGTACAGAAAATGTACCACCTTAAAAACGCTTCCAAGTCTGGTAGTAGATATTTCATACCATCATAAGTTTTAGGTTTAATTCTCAGTGGTACAGAAAGTATACTACCTTTTAATAATCAAGTCTGTGTGCTGCTCGGCAGCTCAAATTTTGCACCTCTTACAAAAATGATAAGGTATAGTCAAAAACCTTTGGGAACATAGGGCATTTATTTTCTTCAAAAGTCTGGGCCTGAAAGAGTTAATACAATCCCTATAATTTTATTAATTCGAAGGTGAAAAGAAAGAGAGATCTCTACGAACACTTTACTAGTTTCAGCAGACTGGGGATCTGGGTGATAATTTGTTATTCTTCACGCAAACAATTTTCATTATTACCTACATTTTTCTAGATTTCTGAATTCTTAGTTAAAAATTATTTCTTATAGCTACATTAGTTTACTGTGAACAGAAAGAGATATCTATAAGAATATTTACATCGATCTAAACATCAGATTGCATGGGAGGGATTGTGACTGATATCTTGAATATTCTATACGAACGATTTTTGATTAATTCCAGAATTTAAATCAACTTTTAAATATATAATCAATTGAATTATTAATCATTAATAACAATTAAATAATTTTAATTATTTCAAACACTTGTGAATGCATCCCTATCCTTTTTCAATAATTTTACTGTGAACAGAGACATACATATATCTCTAAGATATATAATATTAAATCAAAGTTGACATTGAAAAATTTCTTCAAAATATATTAAATGGAAGTTTCATTGAAACAGAAGAAACTTTGAAATGTTACTGAGCACATACTTGTAAACCTGAGTTCTCTTAATGAGGATTTAGTTTGACCAAATTTCGCTGTAATAATACTCATTAGGTTCTTATCAAGTGGTTTCATTGTTTCTATTAAAAGTGATTGTTTTCTCTTTCTATAATTCGAAAAACAAAAATAATATTATTGAGCAATTTGAAATTAGCTAACTTTGTATTTGTTTAACTTAAATCTGAGAATAAATACATTCGTATAATTTAACATTGGTCGTTAGGTTGTTGTTGAATGCGCAATTTCTCTTTGTTCCAAGGCAGATTTATTTGAAGGTATGACTCTAAGCTATAACAAGGAATTTCATCATTATCCTGTTGATTTATTACATTAATTTTACTGAGCAACTTTTGATCCAATTCTTCAGGTAAATGTTTACAGTTATGTGGTAATGCAAACACAGCTATTGTGTATGCATTACTGTCATCACGAACCTATATGATTGTAAGTAAGTAACATTCAAGTCAGTTACCGATCTGCTCTCGCGAGCTACACACCTAATCTCCAGTCTAGTTATTGAGACATTAACTTGTGAGCGTTCTAGTGGAGATATTCTTTGTAATAACCCTTGCTTGACTAATGAATATATTCTCTTTAAGTGTTAATTACTTTACTTCATTACCCTAAATACAGTTAAGCTTGGACCAGAGGCCTGAGGTCGGAACCATAGTGGCAAGGTGGTTCTAGGGCATGGTACCATGAGTATTTAGTAGAAAGAGATATATAAAGAAAAAGGAATCTGAAAATACTATATAGAGTAGGATCCTATCACACGTAACCCCAAATAGTGAGACGTTATAAGGAAGTAAACTAACAACGTCACATTGGTGGCCGTATGGTGCGT
Source organism: Caprella mutica (assembly GCA_947561585.1). Classification (NCBI taxonomy): domain Eukaryota; kingdom Metazoa; phylum Arthropoda; class Malacostraca; order Amphipoda; family Caprellidae; genus Caprella; species Caprella mutica. Next base: position 9,165 of record CANNZV010002839.1, read on the forward strand.
GATTAAGTAATTCGAATTTAATGTGCGGAAATTCAATTACTAAAGTAAAAGATTGAAAGCTTTGTAGTTTACCAAAAACTAAGTTAACCATCTGATTGGAGAGTATTTGATTACAGCAAGACCGGGTTTTGCGACCCTATATGAAGGTACGATCCAATTAAGGTGTTCAGTTTTTGTGATAAAGTATAAAGATAATTCAACTCAAGGTCAAGCAAACGGCATCTCGAAAATTATCGGAAGGATAAGGAGAGTATAGATGGCCTAATTTGAAATTTGAATGAGCAGAGAAAATCAACGAGACTAACCAGTCTGAAAAAAAAAAATTCTGGAAATTCTGGAAAATTCTGGAAGAAACTGGAAAGCACGGAGGGAGGAAGCGACAGGGTAAAGCGTTGCACGTTGGCGAATGGTGATGGAAAACATTCGATTATAAACAACATGCAAAAAGCCGTAAATCAACCAGAAATTGAGAGTCTAATTTGTTTAAATACTACATCTGAAAAGTATTTATTCAAACTGCTACATTCAGTGAACATTCAACATTCAGTGAATATTTAACATTCAGTGAACATTTAACATTCAGTGAACATTCAACATTCAGTGAACATTCAACATTCAGTGAACATTCAGTTAACATACATTGCAAGACATTCAGTGCACAACGTTCAGTGAACACTCAACAGTCAGTGCACAACGTTCAGTGAACATTCAGTTAACAAGTTAACAGTTAACGTCATAACAGTTAACATCAGAGCAAAAATCAACGACAAAACCTGATAAGCGGGACCCACTGTACATGGAACCGGAAGTTGAGTATAACATATAATTGTAATGTCATTCTTGATTTTTCAGTCTCATTTCTGAAGCGATCAGAGTAAGATCTAAGTGTTAGAACTTAGTCAGTGGTGAATAAATCTGTTCTGTTTAGTCAAGAGTTGTTGTTGGTGAATAAGCAATAAGCAGAAGGTAATAATTAATCATTACTGCAGCAGTTATAATTATAGGATGTATGTGTGCATGCATTTCTTTTAGCTTTGAATTGCTGAGTGTCGTTATTAATTGACCGGTATAAATATTTTGTATTTATTGATTTAACAAATATTGCTCTATGTTTGAATAATAATATTTTATTTATTATTTATTATTTGAATGATCATTTTTTATGTTTGAAGGATTATTTTTTTTGGATAGCCTATTATTTTTTTTCTTTTTAGTAATTAGTGATTACACGTGCACTACACTTGTTTAAGTACACAATAACACTTCATTAGGATAGGAAACACATGCCAACTTCAGAAGACGAAGCGATTAATGCTGAAGCTGTAGAACTTAGATCTGGAAGAAGAACTAAACCGAGAATACAGAAAACTAAGCAGAACAAAACATCCCCCAAAACACCCCCCAAAGAAACACACATAGAACAGAAAGAGAACACACATAGGAAAGAGAAACAAACAAACAAAGAAAAAATGGCGGTTGAATTAACACAAGCTCAACTCCAAGAGATAATTAAGAGCAGGAGTACAACAATAATTAATTCTGATTCATTGCCGATATTCAGAGGAAGAAGAAGGCCAGAAGATCCAGCTTTCTAGGAAAAGAACACGTTTAAACAACACCTAAGCTTATTAAATAATCATATATCCAGCTTAGGGGATAAAGATGACATAGAAAAAAAGAAGATTCTTTTCAGGAGCGCTGATTGCAAGCTAGGAGATTTTCAAATTACTGTTAATAACGTTGTTAACGGTAAAACATTTAAAGATAGCACATACCAAGAGATATGCACGGTACTAGAAGACATATATGTGCAGAAAGACAGCAAGGATATCTACAGTGTATGTCATGAATTATACACGAATAAATTGAAGGATGAAACTACAGCTGCCAGTGACATTTTAAGTACATTGGAAAAAATTGGCGAAGTCACAGATTATATTTTAAATGACGACACAATGAACGCCCAATTTTCAATAAGGACAGCAACTGAAAGCGATGAATCATTCACACGTAGATTAAAAAAGCACGCAAAAGATCTTATGAATACATCAATGTATTTAACAATATTGGGTCCACAGATCAACCCCAGTATCATCAAAGGAGTCATAGAAGGTCCTTTCAAGACAACAGCTAATTTACTGTCTGCTACAACAAAGAAAATAAGATCTTTGCCACATGATAAAAAAATTCTAATACCAAAGAAGAATTTCAATGACACAGAAACTTTTTTGATAGAAAAACCCGAGGGTGAGAATCAAGGCAATTTTCACGAGGATATGCAGGAAGATACAGAAGCATATTACGCTTATGATGCAAGAAACAGAGGGACAGCAGGTAGGTTTGCACGCAGAAGCAGATTCAAATACAATCACACAGGCAGAGCATATGTACACAACACTAATAACCCCCACCCTACCCCTACCCCCCACAGTAACAGTGGTACAATTAAGTGCTACCGTTGCAACAAAATAGGACATATAGGTAGAGAATGTCGTGCTCAACAACCTTTTAATCAAGGACAGAGCAAGGATTTTCGCAAACACATGTAAATACAAACACAAGTAAAAAACCAGGTAAGATTCACGTGGAAACGGTCGGTAACTCCGTGTACGAATGTGAATTGAACATGAATAAATTAGATCCAGTGCACGTTAAATTCAATGGCAAAAGTAAATCGTCACTCAATACAAAAAATAGTTGTGAATGTAAAAATAAATTCGATTTATTAAAAGAAGAAGAGTTAAGCGTTGAGGATAAAAAAACGAGCGAAACATATATAACAGTCCAATTAGTAAAAAATAAAGATGAATTAAGCGGATTGATGGACTGTCATTATACGATAAAAGGGACTTCTAAGCTAACGATAATTTTACATAGTAAAGAATTTGATTGGGAAGCTTTAATAGATTCAGGGAGCGAGAGAACAATTGTAAACAGTCGTAATTTTAATTACAAGGCGAGTAACGAGGACATAATGAAATCGGACGTAACTATTAAAGGCATAAACGGACGTTCCGAAGTAAAAGGTGAAATAAAATTTGAATTAGTGTCAAAATCACATAAGCAAACAGTAAACGCTTTACTAATCAACAATAACAGTCTACCCTATGACGTAATATTAGGAAGGGACGTGTTAACGAACGCGCAAATTGATTTTGATAAGAAAATATTGAAATTAGGTGAAGAAAAAATTCCGTTTATGGAAAAACGTAGAATAGCTACTAAAGAACTATTAAGCACGGATTGCTTAATATCAGAGCTGGTCCTTACTTCAATTAGGTCAAAACGAAGAACGTTGATAAGACAAATAAACGAACGAACAAACAGCCGCAGTAGTATTGCGAAAGTAAGGGTTAAACCTCAACAAAAAGGGCAAACGAAGGTTATGAAATCCGAGGTAAAAACGAAGTCAAGGAATAAAAATAAAAAACGCGAGAAGAACGGAAATGTTCATATAAATAGCCAAGTCGTTGAGGCAAACAGCGTACAAATATTGTATGGATTTGTCAAAAACAACGAAGCAGGAAGTTATATTATAGCTAAAAGAAGTTTCAATAGTGGTTTAGTGATAGCCGAAACACTAATAAAAATCGAAGACATAAAAAAAGAGGGAGATCAAGTGTCAATATGCCCAGTTTTCGTAATGAATCCGACGGATAGTGATATCATATTAAGGGACAATATGATAATTGGAAACCTCCAGACGTACGAAGAGCAAGTCGAAGTAAATATAGCGACTATATCGGAGTGTTTAAATAATAGGACTCATAAATCTAGATTAGGAAACGTGTTGAGTGACGAAAAAACAAAGCCATTTGAACGAAACGTTACCCCTGAACTAATTTATGAAAAGTCAAAGGTACATGCAGTTGGAATTAATGGAGAGCCATTAGTTACAACGCATGGCAACCGAGATATGAAGTGTAAAATATCACGTGACGGAAGTGCTGATAGAAGCCGTGACAGCACATTAAGTGCTGATGAAGAAAATAATTCTCAGACAGTGCCATCAGCACCGAGAAGGTTAGTAAATGCTGACATATCATGTGGAATGACAGAGTATGAAGACAAAATGACGCAGTTACTAAATAACTTTAGAGACGTAATAACGATAAATGACGAACCTATCGGGACTACTAGTATATGTAAACACACAATTAAATTGAAAGAACCTAATATAGTAATAAACAAAATACCGTATAGAATACCACATAAATTTCAAGAACAACTTGAAGAAGTTAATAAATCAATGTTAAAGGAAGGAACAATAGAACCTTCAATGTCCGAATTCAACTTTCCCTTGATAGTGGTTCATAAAAAGAATGGGGAAATACGACCCGTAATAGATTTCAGATCATTAAATAAGTGTGTCCATATACAAGGATTTCCTTTACCTAGAGTTGACGACATGTTAGGATCTTTAGGTGGGTCAAAGATATTTTCTAGTTTAGATCTGAGGAGTGCATTTCACCAGGTGGAACTCTCCGAAGAGTCTAAAAAACTTACAGCATTTGCGGTAAATGGTAAGAAGTGGCAGTTCAGAAAGCTACCATTTGGTTATGTCAATAGTCCAAAAGTATTTCAAGCAATAATGACAAAAGCGTTAAGTAATGTATTAGGGAAACTATGTTTCGTATTTATTGATGACATCCTAATTTTTAGTCGATCATATGAACAACATTTAAATGATATTGGCCAAGTGCTGATGAGTTTACGTGACGCTCATTTGAGATTAAAATTAGAGAAGTGTGAATTCTTTAAACACGAAATTAATTTTCTTGGACATCGAGTCACTACTGAGGGCATCCGATGTATCCAAAACGAAAAACTTAGAGAAGCATCTAGACCAACAGATGTAAAACAACTTCAGCGATTTTTAGGGCTTGCGAATTATTTTCGTAAGTTCGTACCTAAATTTAGTCAGAAAGCCGACCCATTATATAGACTATTAAGGAAGGACACTAAATTTGACTGGACTGACGAATGTGAGGCTAGCTTCACTAGTCTCAAAAATATTTTGACATCAGATACGGTTTTAGCTCATCCAAATTATTCCAGACCATTTTATTTATTTACTGACAGCTCAAATATCGGAGTTGGCGCAGCACTGCTACAACCAGATTCGACCAAAAGCAAAACATTAAGACCCATAGCATATTTCAGTAAATCATTAAATTCTACTCAAAAAAGGTACTCCACGACTAAACAAGAGTTTCTTGCAATACATCTAGCTTTAAAGGAATTTCAATATCTATGTCTAGGGTATCCTATTACCATTTTAACTGATCACAAACCCTTATGTGCATTTTTTGGTAATAAACTTCCATTAGACACGGCGTTAGCCAGGTGGGCAATCGAGGCTAGCACATATGAGTGTACCATCAAATATTTTGAAGGTAAGCGCAATGTGGTAGCAGATACCCTTAGTAGATTAACTCCTTTAACGGAAGAAATAATAGATGATTGTGAACTTTTAACACCATCTAATGAAAGTTGTAGCTCAATTGAAAATTTTATAGCAACCACAAGATCGAGGGCTAAGCTAAATGTACCGCAAATTATTAACAACAATGACAGTGACTCAGAAACAGACTCAGAAAACGAACAAGAATCAGATCCATCTAAATTATATAAAATCAACAAAGAAAAACCATTTCTGAACTACATACCTAAACATGAAGATATAACATGGACTTTAAACAGACTAAAGATTGCACAGTCAAACGACTTTGCTTGTAAGGAAATAATGGACATATTAAATAAAAAACAAATAGGAAAATCTAGGAACATAGCTGAATTTTTCATATTAGACGGAATATTATATCGACATCGGAAAATAGATACTCGGGCAGCCAGTATTGTTAATTATGTTATACCAAATGAAATGATCAATTTAGTAATTAATTCAATACATTTTAACACTCATTGTGGTTTAGCTCATACGCTATTTAAATTTCGACTAAAATATTATCATTTTCAAGAAAGATCGGTCATAGAATCTTTTATTAAAAGATGTGACGTTTGCAAAATCCTTAAAGGAAGTCTAGATACACCAATTAAATTAATGTCTGCCCCAGTAGCTAATACACCATTTGAAACAGTTTCATTTGATTTTATTGGACCTTTTATAACAACTGACACGAACAACAAATATATTTTATCAATAACATGTATGTTGACAAGATATAACGAATTACACGCAGTAGCTGACAAATCAACTAACACAGTAATTGATTGTCTAAGTCGTTGTGGATATCCCAAAACGTTAATGTCAGATTGTGCGAAAGAATTCAAGTCTAACGCAATTAGAACTTTCAGTGAAATACATCAGATATACAAATGTGAGGTATTACCATACTCAGCATATTCCAACGGAATTTGTGAACGTAATAACCAGAGAATTAACAAATTATTAAGATTCTATGTAGCCACAGTAAATAACAATAATTGGGACATGTTTCTCGATATTGTCCAAAACACAATTAACAACCAGGTCAATATGTCCTTGAAAGATACGCCTGCATTTGCTCTTTTTGGTCGTGATACATCTCCAAATATTCAAGCAGAAAATTTGGATAACATTTACAATTTAGATACATCAGAATCAATAGTCAAAATTAAGGCCAGACAAGCTATATTTATTCAAGATCAGATAAGAGCTAACATAATTAATCAATGAAACAAACGCATAATTTACCACAATAAGACACGAAAAGACAAAATTATACAGATAGGTGATCGAGTATTAATTAGAAATCATCAAAAAACACATAAATTACAATTAAATTGGATAGGACCAGGTACAGTATTACAAGTGAAAAAAAAACAAAGCTATAATTAAATTAGGACATCAAAAGATAACTAGTAACATAAATTACCTAACTAAGTTGGAAAAATTCACAACAAATTAATTAAATAATTTCATTAACATCATTAAACAAGAAATCAAATTATGAGAAATTTGAATATAAACATCATATAGGTAGCCCAAAAAAGGAACACATAACACAAAGTAACATGAGTAACATGTAACATGTAGTACACGAACACGTGACATATAACACGGTTACATGCAAAGAGTCAGAGAAATGTTTACATTTTTTTTGCTTACGCAGGTCAAACAAACAGATCATACAATTCATTGTTCAAACTACAATATTTCCTTTGCTCAGTAAGAGAATTATTGTATGTATTTAATTGTATGTAATTTAATTGTAATAATTGTATGTATTTAGTTTAAGTTGATGGGATGAATTATGAATTTTATTAATATAAAATTTCATATAATAATTTTAAGAGGATTAATTTTTTTTTGTTGTATGCATGTTAATTTTAAATTTT